>PVJA010003337.1:49418-96386 GCA_004027025.1 Myocastor coypus
TTTAAAAAAAAAAAAAAGAAAGGGGAAAAGAAAAAAAAAAGTAATGTTTATTGAAAGTGTTAATGTTTAATTGTTTGATCAATCTTATACACCTACATCTATTAATCTAAACTGATCTGATGATGAAAATACGTAATATAACCATTGTTAAATTTAAACAATAAAAATATTAAATCATGAAAAAAGGAATGAACAAAAAATTTTTAAAAAAAAAAGAATAAGAGCTAAAAAATAAAAATAAAAAAATAAAGCAGTGTTGATAGAGCAGGGTATGTGCAGGGTGGTAGGTGAAGGCTGCCTCCAGGAGTCCCCTGGCTGTGGGACACAGTCACTGTCTTCCAGCCTGATGCACATACCAGTCTCTTCTGCTGGGCTGCATGTCCAAGCCTTGCCTCTCAGCTCTCAGATTCACCTTCCCAGTCTGTCCCACTCTACTGCCTGAGGAAGCTACTGCATGCTTCGAGTCCTAATTTGAAGCTACATGTGTTTTGAAATGGAAAGCTAAGACTTCTGAAGGATATTTTAGTAAATTGATATGTCCTGCTTTCCAAAGCTCCAAACAGCTCTAAATTAACATCTTATTTGGCAAGGCTATAATTACCAGAGAAAGTCGGCTTTCTAGGGCTCTACTCTTAAAAATACACATCCAGCCACTTAAGCAATGACTCACTTTGGGAAGGCAAGAAGTTCCTCGCCTCCCTGGAATCATATCACGTTTTCTCTCAGCAGTGACCTACAGACAAGTACGCTACTCTGAAAAGGGACTGACACATTTTTTTAATCTGCCAGGCTTTCTCATCAAGCAAAATATAAATCATTTAATCACCTCCCAACTGAGCATCAGGTGAAAATTCTGTAAATTTTCCTTCATAAAAGTTTCATCAAAGCTGGGGAGAGCAGCACAGCCTTACCTTTTGCTGGCAAAATTACAGCCTGTGAAGATTGGCTGGTAGTGATAGGTGATGGATGGGCCAGGTGGATGGCCTTCATACGCAGGAGTTCAAGTCTAAATGGCCTTCACAGGGGCTTTCATCTTCCCCTTAAAATAATGTGCTGCCTCATTTGCTGCAAAGAAAAAGGTAGCCATCTCATGCAGGATATTTTTCAATGTTTTTATTTTGTTTGTCTCATCTCTGAAAGTACATATTTTCATCAATTTATAGATGGAAAAAAGTTGGTAGAAATAATCTTCAGGATGACGATGTGTCCTCTAAGTGGCCACATGTAGGTGAATTGTTAGAATAGATAGAATCTTCAGGGAATCATGAAGCTCCAGCCAGTATTATTCATTTTTAGAAAATGAATACAATTCAATTATATGTGATTTCATTGTCACATATTTCATATATCTGATGCAACTTTTATGTGATCTTATGGTGGAAGATATCCCCATCCAAATGAAGCAATGGAGATTCACACACTTTCTTAATTGGATCTCTAACTTACTTGTCTCTTTTACTTTTACAGTTTGTACCTGATAATATTTAAATGGGGAAAAAATCACCTAATCATTAGCACTACTCACAGTAGAGAATGAAGACTCCTCAATAGCTTAAGTGTCCTGTTTATAAAGGACTGAAAGACAAGTAATATCTTATTTCTCAAATAGTGATCAAATCCAGACCTAAGATGTAAATCATTACCAAAACGTAAGTGAATTTCCAGAGGTCTAGTTATATGTAGACCTCCATCATTCATAACTCACTTCGGCCTGTCTTCTAGTTTCAAACCTTTGAATCAGTAAGTGTAGGAAATGCCTTACGTTGCAATCTTGTGTAAGTTTATGTTTTTGTAATTGCAGTGAGACTTGAAGTGAGATGAATAAGTATGAAAATATGTGGTTCAAATAGGAAAATTCACATTGAAATGGTAAAACATATATACTATGTACCATAAGTATAAGACAGTATTTGTCCCAGGAAATATTATTTTATGTAAAGTATCCACATGAAACAATTAAAATTCATTAACACAAATGAACAAAGTTTCTGTGTCACCAGTTACAGATGTGTTGTCTTAGCAGAGCAATTATTCTGACCAGAATGAGATGTCTGCTGAAATGGAGTAGCATAAGTATGGGATTGTTGCCTATATGACCAGGAGGAGCAAAGGAGTGCTGTAGTAATGGTACTAAAGAGATAGACAGGGCCATCAAGGGAAATCTGTCTTAGAATCACAGGAAATTCTAATCCAAGATCCTCATAAAGTCAGTTGTAGTTACCTTCTCAATAACAAATCCAAACAATGACACCTCTGTTGTGCAGCAGCTGTTGTACCCACAGACTGTGCACCTGACAGTCTGAAGCAATTCCAACATTTCTCCATACGTTCTTTCTCAGGTTTTTCCCAACTTTATTGGGCATCTGAGCTGTATCCGAGGGTATTCCACCCTGATCCAAGTTTGGTTCCCCCACAGCTACTTGACCCAGCCAGCCTGGTCTTACAGTGGGGCACACCCTACCCATCACATTCTCAGCAAAACCTCTTAGAGATGTATGATGCTCATACAAACACATAAGATTTGACACTACAAAATAAAACAATAAAATAAAAAAATCAAATAGTAGTACATTCTAGATGTTTAGTTTTATGGAATGGAGAAAAACACACTTATAACTGATTTGAGGGAGAAAATGCTCGACCTCTGGTTCATGTTATGCTTAGCCACAGTGAACTAGGGAAAAATAATGAAGCCAGGAAGATAAGAACAGTGATGTCAAGTCCGTTTGGTGATCGATATATATATATATATATATATATATATATATATATATATTTTTTTTTTTTTTTTTAATTTGAGGAGGATAAAATGAAAACACTGGGAGGGACGTCCTAGTGCTGCTGGGCCCATTTAGCTGGACGTGCATAGTCTATCAATTTCCTTCTGTAATGTAGAGTTGAAGCCCACTTGTATTGGCTCTGGGGAAAACACTCCAGCCAACAACATAGTCTAGGAGATTTCCAAGTGCAATTTTTAAAATTCTTACCTATTTCCCAAGTACAAGTAATGAACTAATGAAAAGAAATCCATTCAAAGGTTTTCCATCTGTCTCCATATTTTGTTCATCTGAAAACTACAGTGATGTTTGTCCTTAATTTTTTCTCCATCTCTTGAAAATGATCGCCTTGATTCAAACTCCATCGTTGTTCTAGAAGAGTTCACTAGCACACACTCAGATCAAATCATGGGAACAAGAAGAGGCACGCTGGAGATGCCTGTCCATTTAAGCTACGTGTATGAACTCATATTGCTCTTAAGCTTAACACAACACTCCCAACCACGTGTGCTCAGACTTCCGGTTTGGCCCTCCCCTGCCTCCCCACTCTCTTCCCTGGTTCCCTCGACCTTGCTGTCCACCATTTCTAGCCCAGATGGCTCCTCAAAGTCCTTGCTGCACACTGGCCTCTCAGTGCCATCTCTTCCCACCAGCGTGTAATCCCTTCCAGTCTCTGTGGTCCTCCTTCCTCTCATCAACACAGGAAAACCACTGCACACCACGTTTTTCATTTCAAATACAATTTCCCAAGGGAAAGGTTCCTGTCCTCTCTAAAGTTAAATTAAAATATCAAAGGCAGACTTACACCATATATTTTTGCATTACAGTTTTCTGTAGTGAATTTTACCATTTGAATGAATATTTGATTAAAAAAACTCATTCAACTTAGTAGTACCATTTTTCAGAATGATACTAAACAAATAGTATTTCTTGAATGTGTAAATTAATGAAAGGAAGTCAGTTCAGATCTAGAAAAAAAGTATGTGGTTCTAGAGATGGAAAATAAAATCCAAAGCATTGAAATGGTGAAGAAAAACAACAAAGCCTATAAGGTAAAATAACTTCTCAATTTAAAAGTTCTTTGTAGTCTTAAATACTATAGAAAGTTGAAAATTATATATATATATATATATATATATATATATATATATATTTTATGTTCATGCAGCCTCTTTGATGTTGCCCATAACAGAAGATAGCTGTGTCTCAAAACTGCCACTGTGTTCAGTCTAGGGCTGCATCATACGCCATGCAGCCTGTGTATGTCATGTGATGGAAAAGTTGCATCTAATTTTCATATATCCACAAGAAATGGATACGTTTATTTATTTATTTATTTTTTACTTTTGAGACAGGATCTCACTATGCAGCTCAGTCTGGCCTTAAACTCACTATGTGCCTGGTCTTGAACTTGCCTCAAGTTCCAGAATGCTTATAAAATGTTCTAGAAGATTTATGATAGAATTCATAAGTATTACAAAATACTTTTTAATCTTAAAAAACTAATCCATTTTCAGGTAAATCTCAATATCTTCTCTAACTATTCATTGTTTTGAATTTGTTATTAAGTATTATTTTGAATTTTTAAACACTTTGATTATATACAAATTGATCAAGATTGTGATATATATATATATATATATATATATATCTCAAATATATATATATATTTAAAAGAAAACACTAGAACTTAAAAATAATACAAAAAGGAATCTGCTTAGAGCCAGGGAGATAGCTCAGTCATCTCAGTGCAAGTTCAAGGACCCAGTTTCAATCCTTGGTACCACATTTCATGTTGGCCCCATGCTGAGCTGGCCACCAAAACAGTTTGGTGGCACATGCCTATAAACCCAGAACTGGGGAGCTGAGACAGGAGGATCACTCCAAACCTGAATTTGCTTAAAAAGTTAATGATACTTATTTCATATGTATCACAAATTTATTCACTTTCCAAATATAATTAAGCATCGTAGCATCCTTCATTCTGCAAGGGATTTAAATGTGTCTCACTCACCTGTGAATATGAGTGATGGGAAATCTGTGCACAAAGAGCTGAAGTATAGTGTGGCTGTCTGAAAGTTTGATAGTTTCCAGAGACAGGGGATATTACTTCTTTTTTGATCATGTAAGGCATGAGAAATGCTTTAATTCCTTATAGGATGCCTATAAGATAAAGGGAACAGGTTAGTTGAATTCTCTTGAATATGAAATGGACAAAATAAGAGGATTACCTGTGGAGCCATTCTTGAATAGAAGTCTAACCTTGCCTGGTAGGAAAGAGACTTAAAGTGGTTCTTGGCAGGAAATAGAAGTACAATCATAACTGACAGTATCACAGATCATAATGAGAAACCATAATGTGGAAGATACAGAAGAACTCAGGAGGATGCTCATAGCCAGAGAATTGACCCACAGGAAGAAATTCTCTCAGGCACAAATTCTCTCAGGAATAGTATTCAGCATTGAGACCTATTCATTAATACAACATATGGGTTGGAACTACATTAGGCCTAAGAGGCAGGCAGTGTTTCAACTACAAGAGGACATGAAATGCATTTGCAATACAAGGAAAATGTTTTATTTATGCTTATAACTCCGGAATGTATAATAGTTCAGGGAACTTAGCACATAATTTGAAAATGTTGCTGGGTGATGATTACGGATACGTTCCCTGAGTCATGTGGCATAATAATGCCTGTAGCTCTATAAAGACAGACAAAAAGTATTTGAACTCATGCACAACAAAGTCCGGGTAGGTCATTAGCCACCTCAGAGAGCAGCTCAGGCCCTAGCTGCATTGTCTATCAGAGTACTTTGTTCTTTCCATGCCAGCTCCCTACATGACTTGATTTCCATTCGATCAATATTACCTAAGAAGCTGCACTTAAAATCTTATTGGTTGATCACGGCTATAACCCACATTATACCCAGGTACACTTTGCTCTGCAAGATTTCCCTGGTTTTCTATTTAGTATCCCTCCCATTCTTCTGGAAGGAGCTTCAGTGTCTCTGTTATGGTATGTGCATAGATGTCCCCGAAAGTCTCATGCAGTCATGGGGCTGCTTCTGGAATTTGTAATTGATTATTGTGGAAATGGGTGCTGCACCTGCCCTGGGAAGGTGATTTGCATTTCAATGAAAGGAAGGTAGAGAAGTGAGCTGCTTCAGCAGCTAGCTCTCCCTGCTCTTTTGCTCTTAGCTGCCACCATGAAAGGTTGCCCTCTGCCCTGTGCCACTTTGTCTTGGAGCCAGCTGAATATGGACTGAAACATCCAGTAACTGTAAGCTAAATAAACCTTTTTTCGCTCATTTTGAGTGTCAGGTATTTGTCCCAACGAGAGAAGAGTAACTAAGACAGCCTCTCACTCAGTATCTACTTACTCTTAAACTCCATTGTTCCTAGCACTCACTTTTTGATTTTTAGAGAACACGAACTTGGCATATCAGAGGTCTCACAGGTTGGGAGTTATAATATTTTAATATTTCGTTCCCTGCGTTGTATCTGGTGTCACTATTACAGACGCATCCAAATATCTTTTATATCCTGCTCTAGGTACATGCCTTAACCAGCCAAGCTGATACCTAAAATTAACCACATGGGTGCCAAAAACATTTGGAAAACAAAGTGATATTTCAAAGAAATACTTCAGGGAACACCTCCAAAACAAATTGTATGTAAAATTTTTAGAACACGAGTTTTCACACCATAAACATAATTTTTTTAGAGAAAATGAGTCATTCAGGCAAGAAAACACAAAGAAGGAGTTAGGTAATTGAAACTTGCTGTGTAGGGGATAGGTACTGTATGGCACACTTTTGAAGCATTTTCTAATTTTTATTCTTTCTCCCAAATATTTTCAGCCAATTTTTTTTAATGTGAGGAATTTAACAATCTGATATGATAAGTAATCCAGTTTATACAGAAACAGTAAAAGACATTTAGTCTTCCTTTTTCTCTAAATCACATACTTTCCTAATATGACAATCTGCAATATTGGAAGCTGCTTCCGTGAAGATGCTTAAAAGATTGCAGAGAACTGAGAAGAGCGCAAGTGGAGTAAGACTGTCGCAGATCCTGGGCTCCTCTGCCCGCTCAGTGCTGAAGCTGCTTCCCTTGCCCCAGGCCCTTCCGGAATCGTCTCCTCTTCATCCATCGGACAGCGACACTGGCTGTCTCTGAGGCTAGATCATAAATCTCATAGCTCCTGTAGGGCTCCCACAGTGTCCACTCGAGGAGAACAGGGCCGGGCCGATAGATGAGGGATCTGGCGCTGCCGGGCTAAGCCCTGCTGATGAGGAAGTGTCCCACACGCAGGTCCGGGCTACCGCAGTGGATGCCACCTGGATCAGAGGCAGAGTTCCTAGCAGTCATTCCCCAGTTTTTGAACCCCAAGATTTTTTAAAGTTTCTATGTTTTGAGGTCCGTTATAGAGCAATGATAGGTAGTGCTTTGGTAGTCGAGCGTGGTTGTTAGGAGCAGGCAGTAAGCACAGCTCTGCATTGGGTAGCAGAGCTAAGTCCACAGCTAGTTAACCAAGTAACTAGTGAAGCTCAGAAATGTGAAAGAAAATATAGGAAAAGAAAGCAAAAGCTTAGGATGATGACAGAGCAGAAGCAAAGGACTCTTCTGTCCTGGAAGGAGACTGTTCTGTTACCAGGTACACTAAATTAGGACCAGGACCCAATTTCAACGGGACCTAAGAAATTTGCAAAATGCCCAGTAATCCGACTGTTTTGAACTCATTTCCTTTGAAAGTAGCCCGTTCCTGCGATCTCTTATTAACACTGGATTTCTGTTCAGAATTCCCTCTTGATAGACTTCTATCATGAGCAATTTTTCCTACTCTTTCTGAGAAAAAGTGTATCCAGTAGAGCTCAAATTCCTTATAAACACCGAGTTTCACTTGGATAATCTAAAAATTAGTGAAATTCTAAATCAAAAATTTCTAATAAAATACCATCATACAGGGCCCGGTGGGATAGCTCAGTGGTCTAAGGTGCCTGCTTGGGAAGGCTTGGGCGGCTTCAGGGACCGCGGTTCGATCCCCGGCACCACATGCTGCGCCAGCCCTGCCCTTGGGGTGGGCTGACACAGTCATGAAAATGAGTGAATAAACAAGCAGGGGTTCTAAAACAAGAAATTTAAAATACCATCACAGATGTGCATGTACATACAGACACACATGCACACCTGCACACGCATGTGCACATACACATCAAGCTAGCTATGAGAGAAAAAGAGGTGAAAATAAACTGTGAAGAGAAGAAAATCCTGGCAGTCAGCACTGAAGTGTCAAATAGGATTCACCCTGATATTTGCAGTGCTTTATCTCCAAGGGTTATTTTTTAAAGCCCCTCACCTCTGTGGGAATCCTGGAACCCCAGGGACCCACCTTCAATGGTCTGCCCCACAGCAAGGTCAGCGAAAATCAATTCTCAGTTAAAAATCAACCCAAAAGGAAAGACTTACAGGAAACGAGGAAAAGATCTGACAAAGGTTTTATTGAAACTTCTTTGGACTTGCAGTCCAAAGTCTAACAGTTTAGACCTAGAAATGGATATTTGCTGGTTATCTTGAGAAAAGCTATTTTCTCTCCTCTCAGATAGACCAAGCTTATGAGGCCAAAAATGCTTTGCCTAAAATGCATTCTTTCTCAAAGAAACTTATGTTATAAATTAAGAAAGGTACTATCCTTTCAAAAGCAAGTCTCCCAAACTCATTGATTGTTCTCTGCCATAGATAATCCTGAATACATATGCTCATTGATTTATCTTCTTTCTAAAGGCCCCAATGCTCCTGAATTTTTCTGGGCCATTTCAAACCAACCAATTATAATTCACTTTATTAATCTATGTACTGCATATGAAATTTTCAGTCATTTCAATGGAACTTTTTAATTGAAGTTGCCTGAAACACATTTTAAATATCCATATCTTCTCTAAATATTTCATATTTCAAAATGATCTGTTGATGAAACCATGATACTTAAAGTGGAGTTAAATATGTATGGACTTCTATCATATACTAACATCTGTCTCGGACCTATAGTGTCAGATGACACTTAACAGCTGACCAAGGTATGGATTTCCATGTGTCTAAGGTGGTAATGTTTTATTAGTGTAAATTGCTGATAGCCATTTGACTTTGGGTGGTGATGAGCTAAATGATATTGCAGCACTTGCTGGGAAATGTGGTGATCCTCTTTCAATTGGCACGATTAGTCTTACTTTCCTTTCTTAAAGTTTATCATAAATATGAGCAATGGGCAGGTCTTCTTTTTGCATAGGTTTCCTATAGCCAAGTTTTGAAATATGATGACACACAAAATATGTCTGGAGAAGATAACAGCACACTAATTCAAGTAGAATGACTTTTATGACACCTAACTTCAAGCTGCCTCTTTATGTTACATTAAATTAATTTATCATGCTAGAAATTCCAAATACACCAGATTAAGCTGCTTGAGGAAAAAACAAATATATATATATATGAGTGGAGGAGTGAAGAAGCAACAGAGATCACCAGGCTTGAATAAAGGTGACGTAGTGTGGAAGTTATTGCACCTGGATACAGGTAGGCAGAAAGTGGTAAGGCCATCAGCCCAGCAAAGAGAAGTGTGTCCCTTATGCAAAGATGGAAAGAAGGCAGGGGACATTTGCCAAGAAGATATTATATCTGTGTTTAAAGTTCTCTGGAAGTCTCACACCTTAGTACACAAACTCTTTGAGGTGTTTATTATAAAGTTTTGGGTGTCTCTAGATGTCCTGGGACCCATACAATCCCTTGTCCTAGCTTATACTAGTATGATATTCTGTGGTTGACAATGACCACTTCATTACTAAGCTGACTTACCTGCAGAGAGTAGTGGCTCTGTGGGCAGGCAGCTTGGGGGCTGGGAGTCAGGTCTGATTTGAAACTTGCTCTTTCAACCTATGTAAAAGTGAAAGAAAGCAGAGGAAGAGAAGGTTCAGACTGACTTGTTCAGCCATTTGTGTCAGCACTTTAATAGTATCTGGAACATTGGTAGGCAGATATGGCCTGCAAGTAAGTGGTGAATCGGTAAATAACTACTATTACACACTTTAAGTTTGTACAAGTGATTATTAGAAGACAGATTTAATGATATAACTCCCAGAATACACCTTCTGCTCTTTAGGAAAGAGCAGAGAAATTTTAACTCTCACTTCATTCCAGAAATAATTGCTATCAACTGGAAGGGAGTTCATGTGATCACAAATGAAAGACTTGCAATTCTCAACTATACATAGATGAGATGCTTCATATCAAAAGCATGGAATTCCATATTTGAAAAGGTCTTTAAGATTTACCTAACATTTTTCTTGAATAGTAAGAAAAACTAAGATGTGGAGCCTTCCAAATACACAAGGGACACCTGGCAAACATGACCCTAGTTCTTCTCATGGGCCTTCAAGAGCCAGACTGCTGGGATCTGTTCTTACACAGCTGGGTCCTCACTCCATGCCTTTTACCAGGCACATCCTTGGTTCATGTCCAAAGAAGTTGGAGGAGAGGGTGAAGTGAGAGTGATCTTCACTCACGGCTCATAAGGAAATCATTTTCTCTTCCATGTACAACTTCAAGAACGCTTCCAGGTGGTATGTGTGAGTCTTTGAAAATGGAAGAAGCTGTCTGAAATCAGTCTTCTCAAGTGAAGACCCCTGTATTTTGCAGTCAAGTAACTGGATTTATCAGAAAATAATGAGAATGATTGATCAATGATTCTAAAGGGGTTTTTTTGTAATGATGTTCAGATTGTGCAATTAGATTCTCTATATATTAAAAATATTCACAATCATTTCTAACAACATTTGACATGCATGGTTAGCAAACAATAAATATAGATGAAGATTCTTGTTCATTTTCTCCCCTGTTTATATTCTCATTCTTATATGGCTTTTTGGTGGTTTTATTTACTCTAAGCAAGGTCTTCTTGTTTTAATGATGCCTAAGGAATCTGATGCACAATCATAATTGACAAATTCAAGTAATTCAAATAAATGTCTATTTGAAGAAAAATTAGAACAAAAAAATCTAATACCACACTTAAGAAAACTAGAAAAAAAAATCTAAGCCCAAAGGTAATGAGACATAGAAAATAAAATTATCACTGGCTTAAATGAAATAAGCTAGAACAATAAAATAATCAATGAATATTAGCATTAGAGTATTAAAAATGTAAACCAAATTGAATACCCTTTAACTCTACTGAGCAAAAAAGTCAAGACTCAAGTAAATGTAAATATAGTTAAAAGTAGAGATAATATATCTCATTGGCAGGAAAAAGGTTCCTGATTCGCAACTGCATATTCTCCACTTTATTAATTTCCTTTTGTGTACTTATTAATACTGAAATGAAATGATGAAATGAAAAAGTGAAAATATAATGTGACAGGACAGAATATATATGTGTGTGTGTGTGTGTGTATTATATATATATATATATATATATATATATATATATATATATATATGTTTTTAAATATTTTCTTGTATTTATATGTTTGAGGCTGCTTTTTGTAGCTGAGAGTCAGCTTAGGAAACTTGATGGCCATTGGTGTTACACTGGCATATGTGTGTGTACTTGCTCACTGTGGAAAAGGAGACTTGCACTGTCTCCAATCTTAACTCAACTTTTCCTTTCTTTCTTTCTTTTGAGGCCAGAATTGCTGTGTTGTAGCTCCTATCAAAAAGACAGGGGGAAAACTGGATACAGCTTCACAAGAGTCTGCCAGTTCTCTGGAATCAGCATAACAACTGCAGTTAAGCACATGATTACTATAATCTATGCCACACTGTACACAAAAATAAATTTCTGCAGTTTTTTCAAGGTGATGTAATAAGGCATTGAAAAACTAAGGGGGGAGAAGCTGTAAGAATACTAACCACTGAGTAATAAGTAAAAATCTCTTTCCTTATGTATAAAAGTGACTTTCTCAGTCAGCTTTAATAGGTACTTTTATGTAATACTTAAGAACTAAGTGATGTCTTGGCTTCTCAAGAGTTTAGTACCAAAAAACAAAACCTGCTCCACAAACCGCATTTATTTGCAAACTCCAGGAAGTCACTGCATTAGGACACCTTCCTGGAGAATCAAGAGGTAATACAACCTCTTAAAGGCAAGTTTTGTGATTAGGTTTTAAATCCTTCTTGCTCCCTGTAAAATATAATGTAGTGAAGCATAAAAGAATTTCTAACAATCCAGGAGTAGGTAAGGAAGACAAAAAGATGAAAACATGACATTAAACATAACGATCAATGGTTGATTTAAATTTGCTTATTTAGTCTGACACATGACACAGCCAGTGATGAATCAGACCTTCATCAGGAAAGCAATTTATAGTACCTCTGGCCACATTTAATTTCATATACTCAGCCTAATGGTTTTTGCAAATTAGAACAAGATAACTTATTCAAGGCATATTCTTGTGTTAATCTGAAGATAATACATTTTCATATTGATTTTAAAAAAAATCACCTACCACAACCATAGAATAAAATTATTTGGTAATATCCAGCTAAGAAATACTCTTTTAAAAATAATATCGACCATCTAAGAATATCATTTGACACAATGTTATTTACAATAACTTAACTCAGCAGCAATATAATTTACAATGTGGCCACTAAGCATACACTGTAATGAATCTAATCCACGTTTAATTCAAATTCATAGACAAAAACTTATATTTAAGTAACATTTATATTGTGAGAACTTGACAGAGAACAAAGAATCCAATATTAAAGCTTTTACTCTACTTTGGTCTCAAGTATTTACTCAAAGAAGTTTTAAAGCAAGACAAAGTATTTTTGAGTTAATATAGATTTTGAAACAACAAAGTAAAGGAAGTTATAGTATAGATCTTTTAAAATTGCTTTTGATTATATGTTCAGGCACAAAGTTATCCAATTTTTTGCCACAATGTTGAACGTGGCATGCATACTATATTTGTAGCCTTAGACATTTTCCACTGTAATAATCAACTCATCATTTCTGAGATAAACGCTTTTCTTTCAGAGATCAATTTTCATTAAATATTGATAGTAACTATGGAAGTTAGAAATTCAAATCACAACAAGAAATCAATCAGATGTTGCATCTGTTTATTTTGATGTGAGTTCCCAGAGGTGCTCAACTACATAAAGCACAAATATTATTAAATGCTTGATTAAATTTTTTCAAAATGGTTACTATAACTGTCCATTTGCATGGACAAAAAGAATAGTGAAAAAATTGAAATGAATTTCATTTCATTTCAACATAGAAGCAAACAGATTCAACATAGCTAGATTCTGGATCTACCTTTCAGCTGATCTGGGCTAAGCCATTTGATGTGTTATTGTCTTAGTTACTTTTTACTCGCTACTGGAACAAATACAAGACACTCAAGATGAAGGAAGGAAAGGTTTATTTAGCTCACAGTTTGTGGAGGTTTCAGTCCATATTCGGCTGGCCCAACGCTGAGTGGAACAGAGCAGAGAGCATCCAGCTCATGGTGGTGGAACAGCAAAAAATGGTGGCAGAAGTAGCCAAACAAACAGGGCAGCAGAGAGAAACAGCTCCAGTCTGTGTCTCTGTCTCTCTTTATATTATATTCAGGCTCTCTGCCTTAGCCCCCACGTTAGGCTACACCCATAATCCCAGAAGTACTTCAACCCATAATCCCATCAGTACTAAAACCCGTAATCCCAGTGATCATGGATCAAGTCTCAAACTCTAGACGTCCCTGCCCAGTGACTACATGAGTCTTTGGGGGGACAACTAGATATAAACCATAACTGTTATATACTCCTTTTTGTAAGTAAGGGTTTTATAACTTTTTATAACTTTTGAACTCTATATTCATGTCATTTTTATTTGAAAAAGCAGCAAGTATATATCAGTTAAAACTTTTACCTTTCTTTTTTCTAATCTGGGTTATTATTGCCCCATCACACAAATGTTAAGAACAATAAAAACATAAGGGCTTTTAAATGTTGCATGTCGTTTTCATATAAATGACTGAATCTCACTCCAAAAGGTTCATAGACACAGAAAGACACTGATAGTGTTTGCTTATGCCCTTCCCTTTTCTCCCTTCCTCTCTTGTCAACCTTAGAGTGAAGTTCAGGTGCAGCAGAACATGGGGCTTGCTCATCTCTGGCTTGCCTCTGTTCTCAAATGTGCTTCCTCTTGCATCCCCAGGAGAAAAGGCTTGCATATCTATGCTCAAAATATGGTCTGTTAATTTCGGTAACAGGTAGATGCATGCAAATAGATAAGGGTTAGACGGTTATGAAAAGCCTGGAGAATAAATTTCAAAAATCTTTTTAATTAACAACCCAACCCTAACCAGATGAGACCATTTTCCATCTTCCTAGTTCCAAAAAAGACACTTTGTAACTGACAAAAAACAGCTGGCTAGGATCCGTCCTGGCTTCCCTGAAAGTGATGTTTCTGTAATGTTACATAGAGACTCCAATAAACCAGTAGAATTCATGTCCTCAATATTTATGTGTATCTTTCTGTAATTATCCTAATGTTTACAAAGAGAAATAAGAATTATTTCATAATATATACAAAGCAAAGAGGTTGGGTCTCAAACCACTGAATCTGTTGCATATAGACTTGTAAACAGAGACTGAATACCAAGTCCTACCACTGTCAAAGACCATATCTACTGCCCTTGGATCCATTAGCTCACAGCATTTTTCAGTTTTAAAATAACAGAAAACATGGACAAACAACTATTAAATTATTCCTAGGGTTTAAACAGATATGCAGGTAATTATATCTGTCATATAGAAAGTGAAAGAACCAGAATGTAGTTCAATATGAATAATTACTATAAAATGAACCTTGGAATTAGAATTTGACATGATTGTGTAACATGACAGGGCCATAAAATATATAAACCAGTAAAAATAAATTTATCAAAATACATTTAAAAAATCTATTCTGAAATGAAAATTTTTAGACTTTTTGATATTGTTTATACAAGTCTAAAATTCTGTACTATGCTAAATATTGACATTAATGAAATGATTCTTTAAAGCTGTGTCTTCATGGTCTACTGTTCAGTAAAATTTGGATGTCTGTATAGTGCTGTACTCAAAATAATAGTTTAATCTTAACCAAAAACCCAAAACTCATGCTTCCATTTGATAGACATCACTCCTCTGAGTTTTAATCCTGGGACTTGATCTATTGTGTTACTTTTCCATATTCAATATTCACTAATCACAGTTATTTTCTTTATGAAGCCTAAAAATGAAAAGCATGCATGGTAAAAAAAAAAATAAAATAAAATAAATAAAACACATTATTTACTTATTGTTATGGTTTGCATCTGGATGTCTTCCAAAGCCTCATGCAGTCATGAGGTTGGGGGCTTTTCAAAGACAGAGAAACAGTGTTTCCAGCTACAGCCAGCAGGGACCAGGGTCCTCACTTCACAAACATCCTGAGTGTGGGCAAGAGGAGGACACAGAGATGGCGTCGGTGCTACAGCCATGCAAGGGCAGGAGGCTAGCTTACAATATAAGGGAAGAAAAGAGGCTGACTTTTCCCCAAACACCTTTTTGTTTTTGTTGCTTCAGGTATCTTCTGCCACCATGAACTGTTGCCCCTGTGCCATGTGCCACTTTGCCTTGGAGCCAGCTGATTATGGACTGAAACCTCCTCCAACTCTGAGCTAAATACTTTTCCTTCCCTAAATGTGGAAGCTGAGTATTTTGTCTCAACAATGAGAAGAGTAACCAAGATGCTTGCATTTGCTTTTTATTAGCCCATGTGTTGGGAGCCATGTTGCTAGGAGAAGGGATTATGGCCCAAATGATTGGAAAAGATAGCTAACGTGTTTGACTCCAGGAGATTATTTATTGTGGAAAGGAAATTTATATTATATTGAATGGACTGGGCAACTCAAAATATTGTTCATGACTTAGCCATTACAAAAGATATGCCAGTTGCGGAGAGTGCTCTTGTTAGCGTGAATAATCCACTGACACTTGCACTACAAATGCATGAGCAAACTAAGATGGCTGCCATTAGGCCTAGAAGGAACTTCTTTCAAAAGGGTGAAGCATGCCTTAATTTGGCTTCCATGTATCAGAGCCCTGATGAACGTTTTTAAAATTTCACTGAATGTTCATTGCAAGCTAGTGAGAGGAATGTAAGTGACACAGAAGCTAACAAATTAATAGTTTAACAATTATGTAGATCAAAAACTGATGTGAAATTAAAAAAAAAACTGATGTGTAAGGCCAACCCCTTCATGGAAACTTCCACTGGGGTCCACCTCAGCCCCATCAAATAATGGAGGCACTTTATCCTCCCTTGTCACAAGCATCTCTGACCTCTGGCAAGTGGCAAAGGACAGCAGAGGCTTGGACCTCAGTTCCTCCTCCAGATTTTTATCACATGAAATGGAGCACCAAATTATTCCTACCAGAGTCTATGGACCTATGTCTCAGGGTACAATGGGAATTTACTAGGCTACAGTTTCATTTCAAAAGGTATCTAGGTTTAGGCCAATGTTATCAGTGCTGTTTATGCACACACACACACACACACACAAACACACACACACACACACACACACAAATCAAGGTTATCATTAAATCCACTCAAACTTTTGTTGAAATCATACCAGAGTATAATATTGCTCAATTTGTCTCTTTTTTTGATAAAAGTTTTTAAATTATTGTAGACAAATATTGGGTTAAAAATAAAAATTAATTAAAGCAAAAACACTTTAAAGGACTTTTCAAATGCAAGTGCAGATATCCTCCAGGTAAGGCAGCTGTGTTGTTCACCTGAGAGACATAAAAGGCCATTCCCCCAGGAATGGAACATGGCATAAAAGCAGGAGGTAGAGTGGTTCTGTCCATTTCAGTTGACAATGAAAGAGAAGTTTTTACATTTTCCCCCAAGGTGATTAAATTAAAAGATCGTTTCCATACTAAAGAAGAAAACAGTTTGCCTTAAAAAATTCCTATGATTTATAGTAATGCGGATATTTTAAAGATTACCTAAAATTATTTTAATTTCTAGTAGGTTTTTTGCTTTTTCTATGCTGCCAAATTAAAATTGGTCTAAAAATCTTTGATAATGTATAAACAAATGGAAGCATGGAGTACAGTCTAAATAGGCTGGTGGAATTTAAACTGTTGCTTGATTTTGACATCCATTTAAATAATTAAAGGCCTAGTGGTGGCTTCCAAAGGGGTAAAACTATGATAACATCTTCATACTTGGGTCACCTTATTCAACAGAGGCAAAAATGTACCCCAAACTGTTCAGTTCAAGAGAAAATATCGTACAATCCAAAACAATGTTCAGACTTTGCTTGGTAACATTAGCCCACCTCTTTTTTTTTTTTTTTTTTTTTTTTTTTTTTTTTTTTTTTTTTTTTTTTTTTTTTTTTTTTTTTTTTTTTTTTTTTTTTTTTTTTTTTTTTTTTTTTTTTTTTTTTTTTTTTTTAGCCCACCTCTTAAAGTAGCTCCTAACTATTTAAGTCCTTTAACCTTTTTAAGGGAGACTCAGCCACTACTTCTAAAAGAACACTTACACCACAGGCTAAAACAATTTTATATAAAGTTAATCAGGCTCTTTCTAATGCTCAGCTCTCTAGAGTTGAGCCATCTTTTCCAAAGTTTTTAATTATTTTCAATTCATTATATGCCCACTGAGGTTCTTTGGCAATCTGAGGATCCCTTACTGTGGCTGCATAGCCCATATAACCTACATACAACTATTACTCCCTTTCATGATACTGTGGCAGAACTGATTGTATGCAAACACAACTTGCCCAATTCAGCTCCTTAGTCATGAGGTATGAACTACCATGGTTCCTGTTTCTTAAGTTTTAGTTTAACAAAAATGGTTATAACAATTTTCAGCATTTTGGCAATCTGCACTAACTAACTTCCCTAGGGTTATTGACCATCATTATCTCCATGTAAGTTAAATTAATCTGCTTTTTTTTTTTTCACAGATAAATCATATTAGGTTAAGGGTGACTATGTGATGGCTTCCTCTTCCAAAATATAAAATATAGGTTTCTCACCATGCAGTCAAAATTTAATTACAAACACAAAAGGGGAAATCAATCTATACAACTTTACTTGTCAATATATGCTATTAAATTTTTTAAATTTTATAAAAATGGAAGTTCAGCAGCAAAAAACAATTCCATCAGGTAAGAGAAAAAAAAGACTAAGAAGGATCCTTTGGAGGGATCTCCATATTGGAAAATAGAAGGTAACCAGGCCACTATTAACATGGGGAAAGGGTATACTTGAGTTTTTCCAGAGAGTACTAAATGAATATTTGAGTACGACAGTGTGCTGTCAGGCTGTATCATAAAGCCATGAACTTCTTCTGGAGAAATGAACAGCTATGAGGCTAGATCCAACCTGAGGCATATTGCAGGATTTCACCAAAAGTAAATCTAAGGTCTGAATATGTGAAAAAAAATATTCAAAAACAACTGAGCTAAATTTTACTAGTACTAAGAACAAAAAACTGGGTAAATAGTTCTTGCTGGGCAAGAACAAGGTCCCAAGTTTGATCCCCGGTACTGAAAAAAAAAAAAAGACATTAATTATAGATAAAAGATTTTAATTCTTCCAAATTTTTCTGATACTAGATCTCTGCTAATTGACTAAAGACAAAGTGTAACTAGCCTATTTATAATTATAAATTTCTAAAAATTAAAATGAAGTTACTATAATTTAACTTGGCCAGGAACATATTTTAGTGCACTCTTGATTTTAGAAAGGTGGTCATTTGTGTACTCTGTGTCTTTGTTTATGTGTTTCTATGTCATTCAGTGAACAGCTGTTCCTCCCTTTTTCTTTTTTAATCATTTGTTTATAATATTACTTGAGATATAGACTTAAAAGCATGTTTTCTCCTAAGTTGGTCTAAGCAATATTAAGTTCGGTTTAAACATGGTTCAGCAAGAATTTTAAGCTAACTCAGCAAAAATTCTTCTAAGTGGGGAAAAATTATTAGAGAGGACTCCAACTGATAGACAGAAGGCTGGACATCCTTTGCTCATTAATAAGGATTTCCCAATAATCTCAATAGTCTCTTAGGAGAACATCCTCAATAACTTGGTCATTGCTTAAAAAAACAAAAACAAAAAATAACTTGGTCATTGCTTAAAGGATAAAGTTTTTCAGAATAAAAATACAATAAGGTTTTCTTTTAAAAGATGTTTTTGTTAAAAAACTCAATTAAGAAACAAAGATTTTCTAATGTGTGTGTTATTCATTATTAATTTTACATTCCAGTCGGCATATTCATGATTCTAGGTATATAGGTCTTCCAAAAGGTAAAACAAGGATTGCTTATTGGGGAAAACTTTACTTTCTCTGATTCAAACTTCTGCCTTAAAAAAAAAAAAAAAAAAAAAAAAAAACTTGTGATGCATATTCCCTTTAGGACAACTAAGTGAAAATTTTTCATGCTTAGACAGAAATGATTGATTAAGTATTATGTCAAAACAAAATTTTCATATGCTACAAAGCATCATCAGGATTGCCTTGCTACGGACGTTGTATATGATTTTGATCCCTAAATTTCCATGTGAAAGTATGTAATTATTGTCTTTCTATCACCTGGATGGAGTTAAAGGGAAATGAAGGAGGAAGTCTCACTTCTGTTTCTATGGAGGAGTTCTTGGCTTCCTCCTTGCCTCCCGTCTTCCAGCACAGACCCTTGAGCTTCCTGACACGGGCTTGGGGAACACCACAGCCAGCTCCAGACCTCTGACTTGATTCTTTGGTTCTCCAGGGCTCTCCTGCACCTGAATCTGAGGCAGCTATTGTGTCCTACCTTGTATTTGCATATGTTGCAGTAAATCTGTTTCTCCAGGAAGCACTGACAGATACAACACATGTTCACAATATATAGTACTAGTCATTCTCATAAGGAATGGAAATACTTACCTTACGCACCTTCCGTTTTCATCCTCTTCCCTCCTTTCCCTCACATATCCTTCCATCTTTTGACTGTATTTCCTAAACTATTTCATCATATTCGACTAGATTCAAAGAACATTATTATTTCTGACTGAGTAACGCGTTCTTTACCATATCTGTCATATAAGAGAGATCACAGTGTCTCATTAAAAAGGAAAAAAATTTTCTCATTCCATTTCTGCTTATTACATATCTCATATAGTAAAATAATGTTCTTTGTTCCTTATTTATTGTCAGGAAAACATATGGACATAAGAACTGCAAATAATTCTCTAACAAGTTTGGAAGCATCAAATGTCACCTGTGATTATTTTTATGAAGTCTCTTTCCATGGATACTGGCTTCTTTTCACATTTGAAGAAATCTCTAAAGCATAGAATAAGTGCCTGGATATGAAAAGATCTTTAAGTGGCAGAAACACATGACAGAGGGATAGAGTCAACCTTAAGAGATCACACTACAAATAGAAGCTAAAGTTTGTGCCAACCCGAGTGAGTAACATTTATTCCACAACTACTGACCCTTGATTTCTTTTTCCAAAGGTCTGCATGAGGTGGAGAAATTGAACTGATGTGTTCTTCATTCAAATACTTTCCCTATGGTGAACATGGGTTTTAACAAGATTTTGGAGCATGTCTTTCTGATATATGTCTGTCTGGATTTCTAAAATGTGACAATATTTGGAAATAGAGTCTCTATAGACACATTAAATTAATTTAAGGTGATATGATATTTTACTAGTTTTCCCTGATCTCACTGATTGGTGTCTATATATTACACTTGTGATTGGGAGATGTAACTGTGGTTCTTCTGGAAGTTTCTTAGTCCTTAGCTCTTTGCCTGTGAAAAGCTGCTATGCAGGAGATGTTGCAGAAAGCACTCACTGAGTATAAAAACCTCACTGCTACTAAGTAAGGGTCTGATACTACCGAGATTGTTCCCAAATGCCTGTGTCTCTGCAGTCAGAAAAATCCCTAAAAGCTTGGGAGAAAGCACTCACCTAATCCATCAACACATCTATCCCTCTCCTCTCAAGGTTTAATGTGTGCCACTAACAGTCTTGGCAATTCACCCAGTACCTTCTGTGAAACTTGCCTTCCTGCAAGTGGAAATATTTCATGACTATATTTATAATAATATTCTGGAGAATTTATCCTCTTTAAATCCTTCTTGTTTTCACCAACTATATAGAACACCTACTTTATTTTTTAATCATGCAAACTGAGACCTTGGAAGTGGGATTTCAGTTGGTCAGAGTACATTGAGTAACTTCAGATTATTAAAAAGTCCTGAGTCATGTCTTAGCCATTATAGGAGAAAAAAGAGAAAGTCACATGATAGATGAGTAAATTATTTTTCTCTTAGTAATAAAAAATGGATTGTGATCAAAACTTTGATTTAGACCTCTAGATATTAGTATTTAAACGTTATACTATAGTAGAAGTTACCTCTCGCCAGCCAGCATACTTTGGTTTCTGTTAGTAACCCAGGTAGCAGTTAGTTACTGTTGCTGTTACTATTTCCTAGAAACAGCTGATCACTATATACATAGCTGCTCACTATGTTGCATATTGTAAGAACCAATCAGTGCCAGCCAAGTACTCTGCTTCCTGCTTGCAGCTGCGTGGACACCTCCCTCCTTGAGCTTTCAAGTCTTAATTTTTTTTCCTATTAAAGAGAAAAAATAAAATAAAAATTTCAGAGCAAGATACAGTAACAATGGTTACTATATTGCGTGTTGTTATCTTTCAATTAGTTTTTTCAAAGTTCGAGATGTAGACATTTCATTGTCAAAAAAAAAAATGTATTAACACAAATCTTTCTTTTCAATGAACTAGGAAAATTTAGAGTCTTGACCTTTTTTCTTGAGTCCACTGTCCATTTATATAAATAGGTATACCCTAAAACTTGTGTGTCGTTTTGATGTAGAATTTTATTTGTTGTAGAAATACTATTGGAGATTCAACCCAGCAATCAGACCCAGGCCTGGTGCATGAGTGAGACCCCTTTGGGCCCACCAGAAACTCATTCAACCCAATAAACAGGCCCAGCCCATGTGTGAGACCTCCCTAGGCTCACTGGAAATGCATTCAACTCAGCAACCAGGCCCGCTAATTGAGTGAGACTGCCCTGAGCCTTCTGGAAACTCTTTTGACCCAGCAACCAGGCCCCATGTGCCTAATGTGGAAAACTGCAGCATAACTTCCTGCTGAGAGACAAGAGACAAAACACACACACACACACACACACACACACACACACACACACACCCCGCACTGATTCAGGACCAGAACCTCTTGCCAGAGTGGCACAGGAGGTTTGCCTCCAAGGGCTACAGCAGGAAAAAATGGAGATCAGAAGCCACACTCAAGCCACACCCACCTGGATGACTTTCAACTTGGTAGATCCCGACCTGGTGCTAAGGTAAGAACTCTATCAATGCTCTAAACCAAAAGTAAAAAGTCAGTGCTATACGAAATGACAAAGAGAAGGAGCAAAATGTGCCCTTTAGCATTTCAAAATGAGTCCTTTCAAAAGGGTAACAAAGATGGTGCCATGATTAGGAAAGACAGGAAGAAGACAATGATACAAGATGAAAGAAAAGAAGAAAGGAAAAAGCAAAGAGGACAGAAAAGCAAGGAAAGATAAGGAAAAGAAGAAAGAACAAAGCAACTAGAGAAAAGAGAAAGTTATATTTAAACAACAAACTCCATTTTGAATAGAAGTGTAGAAGAGTTTGGAAGTATTTGTGTACATAAGGAGAGGCAAAGACTGGTTTAAAGGACAGAAACTCTCAGGCTGGGGTGATAGCTCAGTGTGTAAGTGCCTGCCAGGAAAGTACAAGGACCTGCGATGACAAGAGATCCTGTTCCACATAAATAACAGCTTTTGGGGGCCTGCAGGTTAGTTTAGTTGTTTAAGCGTCTGTTCAGGCAAATACACTCAGATGCAGGGACCGGGGTTTGATCCCCAGCTCCACAAGCCTTACCCGATGCACCCTGAAGGAAGCATGAGCCAGCCAAAAAACAAAGCAAAACAAAACAAACAAACAACAACAAGAACAAAAACACTTCACAATTCCTTCTTAAATTTTAAAGGCCAGGCCTGATAGCTAAGTGAACTAAAGAAAGCACCTGCTTCAGCAGAGCACAGTAGCTGGAGTTCAGTCCCCAGCATGCCGTGCCAGTCCCATCCCCGGGGTGCATTGAGACCACGATTGAGACTGGATGCAGCGGAGCGTGCCTATAACCTCAGCACTTTGGGAGGCTGAAAACAGGAGAATCATTACGAATCTGTTCTACATAATGAGATCCTGTGGACCCTGTATCCTATGTCCTAAATGCATAAAAAAGAAAAGATATTTTAAAAATGTTCAAAGGAAGGGAACTCCAGAAGCACATGAAATAGAAGCCTTGCTGTTAAAATTCTTTGACCCTGTTTCTTTTATTAAGTTAATAATGTCATAACTATAAATAACAACAATGAAGTTATGCTCATCAAGAAATTTAAAAATGAGTCCCTCCGCTGCATTCCCCCCAGGTCTGCACTCCCACCCCGCCCGGCCCGGGTTGCCATGGCCAAAGCCTATGACCATCTCTTCACACTGCTGCTCATCGGGGACTCGGGGATGGGCAAGACGTGTCTGATCATTCGATTTGCGGAGGACAATTTCAACAGCACATATACCTGCACCATTGGAATTGATTTTAAGATCCGCACCGTGGAAGTAGAGGGGAAGAAGATCAAACTGCAAATCTGGGACACTGCAGGCCAGGAGCGATTGAAGATGATAACCACTGCCTACTACCGCAAAGCCATGGGCATCATCCTCGTCTATGACATTACCAATGAGAAATCCTTTCAGAATATTTAGACCTGGATGAAGAGCATCAAAGAAAATGCCTCAGCTGGGTTGGAGCGCCTCCTGCTGGGCAACAAGTGTGACATGGAAGCCAAGAGAAAGGTGCAGGAGCGGGCAGATAAGCTGGCTCGAGAGTATGGAATCCGGATTTTCAAGACAAGGGCCAAATCCAGCACAAACGTCAATGAGGCTTTCAGTTCCCTAGCCCGGGACATCTTGCTCAAGTCGGGGGCCCGGAGACTGGGAGATGGCAGCAAGGTCTTCAGTGGCACCCTGCAGCCCTATGACAGGAGGAACACAAGCAAGTGCTGCCTGAGCTGAGGCCCTGTCGCTGCCCACCTGCCCTGGAGGCCAAGTGGGGAGACACATCAGGAAACACAGCAGGGACTCAGGGATAGGTACGCAGACAGGGAAAGGATGGAGAAGAAAGGGAAGGGGAGAGAAGAGGTGAGGAAGGCTAGGGCAGGGAGGAGGGGAAAGATAAAGCACATGAAGGTTCGAGGGGGTAGGACAGAGGTGTGGGGAGACCTTGGCCTCTCTGGTCTCCGCTCGGCCAGGGCTTTCAGGACAAACCTAACTGTAAGTCCCCTGGTTTACTCTGTTCCTGGCTGGGGTTCAGAGGTCCATCAGGAGACTGGCTGAGCACTGCTTTCTGAAGACCTGTCACTCTGTACAGTCTTTTTCAGTATTAAAGGCATCTGTTGAAAAAAAAATAAAAAAAGAAAGAAATTTAAAAAAGAAAAACAGAAATGTTCTTTCAAAATAAGTCACATGGCTGGGCGTGGTGCTGCACGCCTGTAATCCCAGCACTTGGGAGGTTGAGGCAGGATGATCAGAGCGAGTTCGAGACCAGCCTGGGCTACAAACGTGAGCTCAAGGCCAGCCTGAACTGCATAATGAGACCCTGTCTCAAAAAAAAAAAAAAAAAAAAAAAAAAAAAAAAAAAAAAAAAAAAAAAAAAAAAAAAAAAAAAAAAAAAAAAAAAAAAAAAAAAAAAAAAAAAAAAAAAAAAAAAAAAAAAAAAAAAAAAAAAAAAAAAAAAAAAAAAAAAAAGTCACATGTTCCCTGGACTGGCCCTATCTATATTTCCAGCAACAAGTACGATGTCTGAGAAATAACAGGAAATCAATAAATGCATGATGCAAATGAAAATGAATACATAAAATTAAATAAAATTAAATAATTCATTTTATTTGTTTGACTGAGCTTAATGAACCTGAGCTCTAAATAGTTTGCTGAATTTATTTAGATCAATCAGTATCAGAAAAGGCAGATTTTTCTATGAAAAACTGTTTGCACACTATATTTGGAATACATTTATCTCTTTAAATATGCTCCAACTGCAATATCTTACAAGGGTTTGTGGGTATGCTTTTCAATAAGGAGATATAGCTATAATATTATAAAAGGTAGTGTAAAAAGTAATACTAGTAAAAAAGATTTGTGAGTTAAGAAACATTTGAACCTATGTCAAAGCTCCTATTCATACCACAAGAGAATATCCTGAAATCAGCAGGAAATAAACATAATATTATAGCCATCTAGTGTTTCAAAATGAGTCCTTTCACAAGGATAACAAAGTTGGTGCCATGACTATGAAAAATTTTCAATCAGAACATTGGCCATATGTAACTCAGTATCATCAAATAATATTCTCCTGGCTTTCCTGGAGTCCTGTTATTGTTCTGAAGTCTCTTATACACTTTTATACTATTTGTAGCTTGCAGGTTTTAATTCAGACCAATTAGTGTGTGTTGGGGAGCCGCAGATCACATGACAGGCCGTAAGGTGGGTGTTTCAGTCACAGAGCTAGCAACCGAGCCAACTGTTTCACAGTGCCACATCTGGCTGCACGACACTTGCACGGAAAAGGAGGTGAAAACATGTCAAGTCTGCCTCTGCCTCTAACCCCAAGGTGGATCACACAGGGGCCGTTGGCATCTTCCTGCCCCAGTGGCTGCCTTGAAAATGACGGCTGCCCAGCACCATGTCTTAGAGAAAAAAACCACACTTTCCTAGGGCTTTGATCCATATAATCCAGTAGGCAAACACACAAAAATTTGTATTTATATTTCCTTTCTTTTTCTGAAATATGACAATTTTTGAAGAAAAAAATTCTTTGCTACCACCCAGTAATGTATTCTCACATTACAGTTTGCAAGAGTGGGAAGATTTGGCAATCATCTCATCAGAAAATAATAATCATTAAGACATCACAAAATGTCAATTTGTGGATGTTTTTATCATCTAGAAAAATCCTTTTCATATCGTCTACTTTACTGGATATAAGAAACAAAAGGTAGAATATAAATACAGTGGGTAACTGTGAAACTTGTGGTTAATTTTGTTTTTAAAAATGCATAACTTTTAGGAATTTGTGAATTCTGTCAATAAAAAGTTCAATTTAGACATAACAACTGGCAGAAACTGATGTTATTTTTTTTCCTTTTCTTTTCATTAGTGACTGTAGTAAGGACCAGTGTGCCTTATGGTAGTATTTCCTCAACTGCAGAGAAACCCAAGGAAAGCCCTAAGTCAGAGGTACTGGTCATTATCATTCTATTTTTTTTTTGCAATTAAATTATTAGGTGCTATAGTTCACTTACAATTATCTGCTTTTAGTATCATTTGTCTTTAGTGTACTAGGAGAAATTCATCCGCATGAAATATTAGTGAGATCTTTTCAACTAGCATTTTTCTCTTAGAATATTAGCAGAAAAATCTATAGATTAAATTTTAATAGACCTCTTTTCTGCTTTACTATCTACTTTCTATGTCTGCATTTCTGCAAGGCTGGGTAATTGTGGTAGACATTGTAAAATTGCTAGAGAATGACTCAAGTCATCCTGCTTCTATGCTTTTCTGGACTATGGCTTCACTTTCTTGGGAAGAGTTATTAAATCTCTCAGCAATCATTTGTGCGTCTAACTCCCAATTTCAATGAAGTAAAATTTGTTCTTGAAGCAGACCTTTGCCCTCTTTCTACACTGCTTCTCTCTCTCTCTCTCTCTCTCTCTCTCTCTCTCTCTCTCTCTCTCTCTCCCCTTCCCATTCCCTCAAAATAATGGAAGGATTTCTCTGAACATCAAACTTGAGAGAGACCACTTACATTTGTGGCTCAGTTCATGCCTTTTCCTCACAAGCACAAGCTGCTGACAGGAGCCCCAGATGCCTGGCTCTTCTACACCAGGCCCTTGCAGTCGCCCAGAATCAGCTGCTCTAGCTGATAAATTCTCCCCAGTTCAGGGTTCCATAGCGACAACCCACTTAGCTCATAGACATAGCCACATGCTCCAACCTGGCTTCTGCCAACATGATAGTCTTATGTCGATTTCCTTGATTATGCTTTGCTTTACTTCTCCACTACAACCCAGAAGGTGGAGGAGGAGGAGGAGGAGTGACTTGTGGTCCTCTTGCAGACCTCAGCATGCACTTTCCTATTGGTTGGTCCCCTACAGCTCCCCCCACTACAGTGGATTCTGCCCAAGATTCATGTCATCCCTCAGATATCAGTGGTACGCAGGAAGGGACATTTGGCCTCGTTTGTGAGGTGTGGAAATAAAATCTAGCAAAATGAAATTACTAAATGAAGAGACAGACTTAACATGTTTTGTTTCTCTGCACAGCCTGCACTGTCCTTGGTGATAGACTGCATGCATGCTAGCTACTAAGTGATGGTAAATAACCAGATATTTTGAATTAATTTTGCATTGTTGTGTAACAAATTTTGATTAAAATGGTCACTTAAGAAAACATTTACTTGTTAGTCTGAAGGTTAAAACCAGCTAAGACCGACAAGTTCTACATCCAGAGTATCACAGGGAGAAAATGAAGGAATCAGTGGGGATGAATGGCTACATAAAGGCCCCAGGAAAGAGCCCGCTGCCCAGGCCAGAGAGTTCCAGGAGAACCCAGCCCCTGGGGCGCTGGGGCTGCCTTCCCACCTCCTTGCTTCTGATTTCAGAGGCGACCTGCTTTCTGCTGTGTGTTACCCATGGTATTTTCAAACAATGGAGAGCTGAGTTTTTCTCGAGTTTCAAATTGTTTTACCTTCCTTCTGTTTCATGGGACAGAAAAATTATTTTTATTGAAAGAAACAGTTAAGCCAGGCGTGATGGCTCACGCCTATAATCCCAGCAATTGGGAGGCTGAGGCAGGAGGATTGGTGCAAGTTCGAGACCAGCCTGGGCTGTAAAAGTGAGCTTAAGGCCAGCCTCAACTGCATAGTGAGACCCTGTTTCAAAAAAGAAAAAAAAAAAAAAAAAAAAAAAAAAAAAAAAAAAAAAAAAAAAAAAAAAAAGAAAGAAAGAAAGAAAGAAAAAGAGTTAATGCTTAATTGTTTGACCAATATTGCATACTTATATCTGGTAATCTGAACAGTTACTATGAATATAATGATATGACAAACCGTATTAATTTCCTATCACCTTGTTTTGAAATTGTGCATTGTTTTCATTGATTCTTTTATTCTCTTTAAAATATAAATTATAAGCCGGGCGTGGTGGCGCACGCCTGTAATCCCAGCACTTGGGAGGCTGAGGCAGGAGGATCGATGTGAGTTCAAGACCAGCCTGGGCTACAAAATTGGGCTCAAAGCCAGCCTGAACAGCATAGTGAGACCCTGTCTCAAAAAGACAAAAAAAAATATATATATATATATATTATAATCCATTTTAGAATTGAAATTAAAAAAAAACTTGAAGTGATTATGTAAGGTCCTCCCAGATAACCCAAGTACATCTCCTAAGTTTTCAGGTCCGTTGATCAGTAAGTGGCCTTGATTACACAAGCAGAATCCATTTGCTCAGTGCCTTACCTCAGCACAACCAGTGGCATGATGGTGGCTCATCTTTACAGTCTGAGGAACTGAGTGTAAATAGTTGTTTTTATTTTCTTTTATTTTTTATGTATTTGGTACAGGGTCTAACTACACAGCTTGGACTTCTAATGAACCTTCCATTTTCAGCCTCTCCAGCACTGCAATTACAGGCATGGGATACAATGCTTGGACTCTTTTGCCCCTGGCTCAGCACTCCCTGGAGGTGGGGCTGGTGTGACCTGTGGTACCAGGGATCAAACCCTCATCCCTGACCTTGCCTAAACAGGCTCTTAGTCCCTGAGCTGTCTTGCTGGCCCTGAGTGCAAATATTTTCGGGAAATGGGAAAGTTCTTCTTATAACTCTTCTTGCCAACAATGCTCCACTAAGAAAAGTAAAATACTAATTTTGTACCATTGTCATACCAATTGCCACAAATTTCGTGCCTTAAAATGTATGAAAGTCTATTAGTTTACCTATCTGTAGATTAGAAGAGTCCCATGGACCTCAGTGGACCCACTGGATATGCTGGCAAAATTGTAGTTTCACCTTGAGACAGGTTCCCTAAGCAGCCCAGCCCAGCTCCTTTGGTTTTGGCTTTTTTCTTTCCTTATCAAAAACCAGGAACTTGGAATTTTCTGACCATTCTTATTTAGTTATGGCCACCTTTTTCTCTGATCACTACTGAAAAACTTGTTCAGTTTAAAGATAGATGCAATTAAGTTGGTAACCCAAAGCATTCTCAGCTTCTCTCTCTCTCTCTCTCTCTCTCTCTCTCTCTCTCTCTCTCTCTCTCTCTCTCTCTCTCTCCCTCCCTCCCTCCCTCCTTCCATTAATTTAATGATATTGCAAATTTCTTCTTCTAACACACATACTACAACTATGAATGACTATGGCTATCTTTCTTGTCAGAATAGATCATTACTCTGCTTTCCCAAAATGATATAGGTAAAGACAAATTTTAACCCAAATTGTGGAGATACAATTGAGGTTGAGCTGCATTATTACCCAGTTCTTACCTTGTTATTATGAGCACAAAATATTCATGTTTGGAAAGATTTTTTTCTTAATGTTAAGGACTTCTTGAACTCAATAAAATAATCAGAGTATTCATTCTTCAAATATAATTGCTTATATATATATATATATATATATATCTAACCAAAGGTTGATTCTCTCTAATTTTGGAATCTAATACCTTCAAATTATTACCCTGAGATTTTAAGATTTATCATGAGCCAAGATGTGAAATTTAATTAGTCATTCAAAATATTCTTCTCTTTTACAACATTCACAATAATTATTAAAATTTCCCTGTCATTGCCTCTGCAGTAAACTTGAGAATCACCCCCAAGTTCACAAGAAGCATTCCTAGGCCAGAGATTATTTCAACATGGAAACCTTACAGACTTCCTCACAAGTTCTTTTTTTAATATTTAAAAATTTATTGATTCAATAGTACTGAATACAGAAAAGAAAAAAAGATTCCCAGTTAAGCATATTCCACTGTCCAGACAATGGTTATTTTTAAAACTTTATTCAGTATTGTCTTGACCATGATTGAAAGCAGATATCATCTTGTGACATCCCAGAGGATAAATGTGTTGCTGCTTACATGTAACTCCTCACAGTCCTAGCTTGGCCCTCCTACAGTGTCTCCTCTTGGAGTTGTATCTGATTTTATTACCTGTCTTCATATGAATCCACTGAGGAATGGGGCGATTCTGCTTATGCTTCTTTGCCAGGAATCGTTTGATTCTGAAAGTCTTGTGAGAAGACATGATTAGGGTAGTAGGCGAGAGCACACACTCGATGGTGGACTGAAGCAGAAGAGGATCCTCACAAATACTTACAGCAAACTCAAAGCCTCTCTGAAGAGCCCACAGCAGCCTGAGGTGGCTTTGCATGGTCGTCCTGTCAGGTTCTTCTAGAAAACTGAGGGTAGCTGAGAGTTAAAGCTCACACTTCAGAGTGCACATCTGCACTCACAGAGCACCTTTGCTCTTCTGAATTCGCCTAGGTGTCTGCCTTTTGCACTCATTCATTTTCTGTTCTTTCCTGTCTAATTTATGTATTATTGTTATTTAATTTTTTCCCACTGGGGATAGAACTCAGGACCTTGTGCATGCCAGGCAGGTGCTTAGCCCTACCAGCTAAGCTTTAGCTACAGTGTGTATTGATGTCTTCCTTCCTTAGTAATAGACACAACCTCCTGGGTGTCCCCACAGGTGTGCGACTCTGTCTAACCCTTGCAAATACCAAAGTCTATGGTTGCTCTAGTCCTGTTTGAGCAATGCCATGGAATTTGCATAAAACTTACACATACATTCTCTTAAACTTTAAACATGTCTATTTATAGTATATGCTATGATGTAAAAGCTGTGTAAATAGCTGTTAATCCATATTTTGGGGAATGATAACAAGAAAGCAAAACTGCTCATTTCAGTGCAGAGCCAGTCGCTCCCCTTTCCACCTCCTCCCATATTTTAGATCTCTCAGTGGATGAGCTCCCAGGTGGAAATCTGGGATAAGAAGGGCCAACTCTGTTTCTCTGTCAGATGTACCAGCCTATGGTAGCAGAGTGGTCATCTTCATTCAGTAGAAATGGCATTTTAACTAGTGAGTCAAAAGCTCATGCATATGAGAGCTATACTAGGTGTCATTAGCCTCAAGATATTGTTGGGCTTAGCATAGAGTTATTTTGTGGAAACGCAGCTTAACAGAATTGATGTGTACCTCTAGTATTAAATAAGGGAGTGACAATCAAGCTTAAACATAATGACTTGTTTTGCTCATTAGCTGAATGAGTACAGAAAATGACTCATCAGTTCATAAATTTGTCACCACACTGTCTTTGGTGTCAGCCAGCAGTAATATCTAGATGAACAGCGGCATAGCAGGAGCTCAAAAGATTACAGAAAATTGCTGATGTACAGAAAATTGCTGATGTAAATGACTGCATTTTAAGTTTGTTATTCTTTGGCAAAACAGTGTAGTCATCCAGTTGATGAATCCTAAGCAAGATATTTGCCTCTTCTTGAATTATATTCAGTTTGTAGAAACATGATGATTTCTTTGGACAAGATACAAGAGTTACAGGATTGAATTTTCTTTTTCTTCCTTTCCTTTCTTTCTTTCTTTCGTTCTTTCTTTCTTTCTTTCTTTCTTCCTTCCTTCCTTCCTTCCTTCCTTTCTTCTTCTTTTTTTTTTTTTGAGAAAAACTGCCTGATACCCCACTGATGCTAAGTGTGTCATTAACCTTCTCTTAGACAATATTCACAAATGCCCTTATCAACATAATGAGGTCAAGGCAGTAATCAGAGTCAGCTTGCTGTCTCTTATTTCTTGAAGCACACCTGCTTTTGAAAAATCAAAATTTATGATCGAGGGCTAAAAAAATCATAGAATGTTGAAGGAACTTCATTGTACCAAATCAGTTCCTAACTTTCTGACGAAAATAACTGTATAACTTATTACCCAAGAGAAGCATTTCAGAACAAAAGAGGATCCTCTTAGAAGGTGCCTTAAAATAACTGGGAATATTCAGGGCTTCTCCCGGGAAGAACTTTTCATATGTGAAAAGAATTTCAGAGAAACAATCTCTTCTATGTGATTTGAACATTTTTAGAAGTTTTCAATTAGGCTTTCAGTTAAAAGTTAATGTGCCTGCTGAATCTGACACAAGCAATTAACATTAGAACATAAAGATTTTAAAAACTTCACCGAATTACTGTCAAAATAATTAGCCTGGAAGATGCAGTTACTATAGTTTCATATAGTTTTTCTTATTTTTGAACACATCATCATATTTTTCATCTTTGCTCAGGTTTTAATAAGTATTCCCAATAAAATGAATGTTCCTATATCAACTTATGTGTCAATCAAATAGATATGATATCATCATTTACTACTCAGGATTTTGTGAGTTTATCTTGGAAGAAAAATATCCAGTGCATACATATTTTGAAAAGAAAATAGCTTCATTTCTATTTAGAAAGGCATTATTTTTGGTTTGTGTCTTTATTTGGGTCTTGACTACATGGAAATAGATATATAATTTTTCAAAACACTAACAACTAAGCAAGTACCATTTTTGCTTTAATTATGTATAATTATGTCCCATTTGAAACTGTCTGTAGCCCTGCAGAGACTTACATAAATTGTTAGCAAACACTTTCAGATCTCTGTGCATTTTAAACGCTGTACTAGACTTCATTGGAAGCACTTGGCATATGATGGAAGATATAGAAGTCAAAGACCTTGTTTCAAGAAACTTACATTGTAGAGAGGAAAAAAGTAAATACAGTGAAAAACTCAGTATGATAAAATTATGCAGAAATTAATCCTATGAAAAAATAGTTCCTGAAAAGTTGATACTTAAAAAAAATACTTAAAGAAATGCAGGAAGGTATTACAACCACTAGGATAGTGTGCGGCCCTTGGATGTGATAACACACATAGCATTCCCAAAGTAGACTGGAAAGAAGAAAGTGGAGAACTGAGATTCGAGAAAAAGGTGGGGGTAAAGCCATGCACAGATGGGCATGAGAATACAATTCAGTACATAGAAAATTGTAGTTTCTAATTTAATGATTTTAAGGATAATTTATACTCACCATTACAAACAAAATTTGTATTTTGAAAATTGTTCACAATGGTTTTCCGAAGAAATTTATCCTAAACCTTAGGGCCAGTAAAACAGCTCAGCTAACTGCCTGCTTAGGTAAGTGCAAGGACTGAGTTCCATCCCTGGCACCACATGCTGGGCCTGACCCAGGCACACTGAGTTGTCAACGAGACCAGGTGTGGAGGTGTATGCCTGTAAACCCAGCGCTCGGGAGGCTGGAAACTGGAGAATCACTATGAGCTGCCCAACAAGATCTACCAAAGTAAAAAAAAAAAAAAAAAAAAAAAAAGGAAGAAGAATGAAAAGAAACTTTTTTTTTTTTTTTTTCCAGTACAAAGATAGTTAAAATAGAAAAGACAACAGTAGGTTCTGTGGCAGTGTTTGATTATTTTCACTTCTAAATAAGTCTTTTGAAGCTAATCATTTGGTCGTGTGGGTCAATCTCCCTTCAAAGGCACAGGAATCCTGGATTTATGAGACAACTCAATACTTACACCTTTAAAACCGCTTTGTCATGTCAGCCATGGTAATTTACATGGACCCAGAAGAATCATAAAATGTATTTATCATGAAAAGAGGTGGTAAGATTTCATTTGCATGAAAGTCATGATTGTGCAGGATTATTGAGAGGCATGGTGTTATATCAAAGTTAAGCAGCATTTTTCTCTTCATACCTGTATTTTTATTTATTTGTATATTTTTATTATGGCCCGCTCAGCCTACCCTGGGGGTGGGGGGTTGGGCTGGTACAGCATGTGGTGCCGGGGATCAAACCACAGTCCCTGCAAATGCCTAAGCTTTCCTAAGCAGGTGCTTTAGACTGCTGAGCTATCACACCGGCCCCGATACTTCTAATCTAATAAATATTTATTTATTTGCTTTTCATTTTATTTCAAATAACAAAAATTAACAGTATAGGACAGGCTATACTTTAGGCTTTTGTTTCATTTTGTTGTATTTTTCAGTATGTCATGATCTTTGAGCCTGACATTTTCAAAGGAAGGTTTTAAAATTCAATTTTTATTTATCAGCTCTTTTTAGAAAAATGATAATGCCAATTTTCCCTTTTTGAAATAGCAATATTTCAATGCATATAAACATAGATTTCGGATGGGAGTTTCAATATGTTATTAACTCCCTAGCAGCATCTGCGCAGGTAGAATAGGACAGTTTTTGTTGAATGACTGAATGGGCTACCTTGGCCAGAGACAATGCGCCTTCCAGAAGAGGTTTGTGCAGCTTTATCATTAGGGTAGGAGTGGCTTTTGTATGTGGAGGCACAGCAAATTGTTTTGTGGGATATTTCTCAACACTGATGATGAATAATTTTCTATGCAAATGTTCCACAAAGGAGGATGATGCTGCTCTATTCGCGGTTTAAATTTCACCGTGTGGGCCTGCCAAACTACTGAAAGCCTCGCAGGATCTTGTTTGTGATAGGCTAATGCAAATTTGATGATCCATCCAAATATGTAGAGATATCACGTTAATGGTGCCATCATTATTGGAGCTATCCTTTACACAGAAATTCTTACCCACTAGTAGCAGATGACAGATGTGCTAATTAAGAGACCGAGGCTAAGCCAAGGTTGATGTTCTAGTAACCAGGTCATTAACTTTGGTAATGACCAATTTGAGGAGATGATTGTTATTACAGACTATATTCCATGAGTTATGAGAGCAACAGCATAACTTTGAAACATTTCCAATGGTCAGATTGTAATGGGAAGCATTGTAAAGCCATGGATATTCTTCACATGTCACCTTACCTATTTCATTGCCTTATAGATTTCCAAGGAGTCATTTTATATAAAGAACACCTATTAAATGCTTAAGCATTACATTCATAGAAGTGGCAGGCCTTTTTAGAGAGCGAAGAGAAAGCCTTTCTAGTGATAATTTTATAATTTTGTATCCTGTAAACTTGCTTTTACCTTAATAAGTCTACAAGTCATGTTGAAATAAATTGAATAAATGTAAAAGACATTAGAATTACAACAAAAATTTGTTGGAGAGAATGAGGAGTAAATTTGTCCTCTCTTTGAACTAATGGAAAATTATATATATATATATATATATATATATATATATGTATATGTATATATATAGCAAATTGTTCTTTAAAATTTTTTCTACCTGAATTTAAATCAATAGAATATTCATCTTTATGAGAATCAATTTCACTGAGAACAACTCTCCTTTCCATATTTTTGCTGATAGAAAACTAATATCTATAAGCCGGGCGTGGTGGCTCATGCCTGTAATCCCAGCACTCGGGAGGCTGAGGCAGGAGGATTGGTGCAAGTTCGAGACCAGCTTGGGCTACAAAAGTGAGCTCAAGGCTAGCCTGAACTGCATAGCGAGACCCTGTCTCAAAAAGACAAAAAAAAAAAAAAAAAGAAAACTAATATCTATAAATACCTGAATGATCTTTATTAAATAAAATATAAATTTAAAAGCTTGAAAATATTTTAGACTTTTTCTAAATCTTGGCCTTTTCAGTTCATGTTGTTAGTTAATCATTTTGAAATTTATAGTTACTTCTGAAACGACATGACATGTAGAACTCTTGGTGCTGCAAATTTTTATTTATGAATTTATTTTTGCTAGTAAAATATCTGTTTTCCAGATCTACAGGGTTTGGCATCTCTGTTCATTTCTGAGACTAGAAAAAGCTAAATAGCCATTTTTCCTATTATCTTTTCCACAGAATGTGATTGTTCTAAGATCAGTAGCTCTCTCTCTCTCCCTCTCTCTCTCTCTCTCTCTCGCTCTCTCTCTCTCTCTCATTATTTTCTCTTGAATATGGACAGAAGTCTTGCATTTGAAAGCATATGTTTCTTGCATGAGGATGAATTATCAATATTCTTATATAAGTGTGAATTACCAATGTGTTAAATAGGGCAAACTAAAAAGTCAGAAATAGCCTACATGCATGAAAACGCGACAGAGTAAGTAAGTCCATGTGCACAACTTCAATATTTCAAAGGTGAGAGAGTACATTCATACATAATGAAGAACTGCATTGAGTCTTAGTTCCATTATATGAATCGTATTTCTTCCTAGTACCTGATTTTAGATTCTCATTCATCTTTATTCTCAACATGGAAAATGCTATGTCCTATAATAAGCTATGAAGCATTCCCAAGAATTTATAGAAGGATGAGCTTATTGACATAGATGTCAGATTCTGATCATATCTTCCTTCCCATCTTTTTAAATCTCATCATGCCTTATCCAATTAGAAGTCTTAACATCCATCTCATTTCTGCACCACTGTGAATCACTGACTTTTGTAAGCTTTGCTAGGGTTTCAGACTCTCAAGACCACTATACACAACTACTGATACTAGGGAACTCAGGAAGATGTCGGGCAGGAATGAAGCATGGTGGATGTAAAGGGGACATCCCTCTGTAAAGGGGACACTCGCTGTAGACCACATTCCAGTTCCAAGGGCCAAGAACATTAAATGTGTCAGGAGCTGCTCTTGTTTAAAAGCATCCATTACAAGAACTTTCATTAAAAAGGTCAATATAGTAATAGGCAAGCATTTTTAGAAAGCTGCCCAGGGAAATGTTATCTCTTTTGTAATTTCAACTTGGAGAAAATAATGCATAAAGCAATTTTAAAACATCCCAAGAAATCAAGATTACTTAAAGGCAGGTGTTAGATGGGAAGACAGGTCTCTCAACTCCCAACCAACTGTGCTAAAAAATCATATTCTTTAAGACTTAGTGATTTGATTAACTTAATTTGTGTTCTCCTATAGAATGAAAGTCAAAAATATAAACACATTAAATTGAACTCCAAGGTTAAAAATGTGTAATGGATTTTTGAATTAGAAGTCTCATATTTTAGAATAAATTATTCTCTTTGATAAAGGCAAAGAGAATGAAATTACTTATTGCTGATAGCATACATTCGTCAAAAATAACAAACATATTTTATTTTCTATTTATAAACAAATAATCTAATCTTTAATGGCCAAACACCACCAATGTGGCAATTATTAGTCACATTTTCTTTGGCAGCTTGGGCAGAAATTAGAAAACTTGTGCCCATCTTTTATTATAGTCAAGGACTGAAAAGACTAATCCATCATAAAAAAAAATCAGTATAATCAAAAGAATAAAGGAGTGCAAACATAGTAAGAGTAATTGTATTTCTTATTGCCTGATAGTTGAGTGCTTACTACGTTGCAAGAATCAGTTGGAAACCTGAACATGCAAAATGGTTTCATGCTAATAAACTTACTTAGAAAGTGTGATCCTTATTTTATAGATGAAGACAGAAGAAAGTGACCAGTACATACAACGTCACACAAACCAATAGTTGAAAGTCAAGATTCAGCTAAGATGATGCCTTGATCATGAAAAATAAGATACATACTTCAATTTCCTACAACATGGAATGCCACTATGGAATCAGAAAAATAAATTTATTTTCTTGAATATCACTTCCTCTTAGGCAATTTCAGTGCTGCCATTGGAAACATGTTTTGGATATGCTCCAAATATATTAAAATAAAAGACAAGAATAGATGTTGATAACAAACTGGATAGCAGATTGTTGCCAACAAAATTAGAATCGTGTTTCCAAGATATTTAAAAAATGTGGTCTTTCATTTATTTTCAAACACTGGTAGATATAATTCAATAAAAGTGGCCTATTTTCTCAACCATCATAGCTCATACACAACATCATAGAAACAAAAGCATTCACTGTGACAGGTCATATTCTTCATTGTCTTTATCTGTTCTATGCCAGAGCAATGCCACTCAGTATTAAGAATCAAATTAGCCCATCAATCAAACAATTGTTCTTTAAATGTGATTCCAAATATTAGCATGTACAAATATTAAGCTAAATTGTCCATTTTAATTGAGCTGGCTGTACTTTTTCTTGTATGAATTTATGTAAATGTAAATCTTGTCAACATCACCAGAAAATACTAATTAATTTATTCCAAGTATGGAAGATATTCTTTGGGTGATATGAAGAACATGAAAAGTCAACTAAAAAGCATATCATCCATCTAAGACTTTCTTTAAGAGAGAAAAAACTATGTAAATATTCATCATTTTATAAATTATGATAATTTCTTTAGGAGTGACACTAGGTGACAAAGAAAAGCCAAAGATTAAAAATTAATTGACATCGGTGCAAAAAATAGGATTCCATATGCTTGGTAAATACAATACACACTTAGAATTATTTTGACTTGTCCCTAAATAACAACAAAGGCTTTACTAGGGAGAGATGGAGAGATAAAATGATACTGAGAAGTGCACACTGAAGAGAGTGCTTTACATAAAACATAACAAGGAAAACAGAAATAAAACATCAAATTATAAAACCATATAAGTAAAAAGGCAAAAATGTTTCTTAGTAGGAGATCAATATAATTGGAAATACGTTTTATTCATAGAAATATTCCACATTTACTCTTGTTTAATATCCAGTACATCAGCTGGAAAATAAGATGATTGCTGCAAACGCTCTAGGTGAGAGGTAGTCAAAGATGAGCAGTGGTGATATCAGAAGAAAGAGGTCAGGGTGGCAGTTTCCATGTGCCTTTCTGTGAATACTGACATGGCCACTGTTAAAACTGTAGGACAAGCAAGATACCATTCATTTTTCATAGTCTTACCTGTGAAACTTAAGTAATGTACAACTAGCAGAATGTACAGATAAGTGGAGAAAAATGGCTTAATTGATGAAGATCAGCAAAAGGTTATGTACTACACAGTGAAGCTGACCTGTTCCTTTTCTCAGGCACCAAACCAAAGAAAGATGTGGTCATTTGGGTCGATTACAGCATAATTGCTTATTTTTACTGTATGAAATTTCCCATTGACTACAACAGAGTCAATTACCAACTCTTTTTTAAAATCAAATTTCATTTATAACTGCTTTGAATAATTAAATATGGGAACTAAACTAAAATGTGAGTGTTCCTAGATTCACATAACTATTTCATATTTTTATCATGATTTTTACCAGTAATTGCCAAAGAAGTGCATAAGTATAAACAAAAGAAATACTGCAACTATAAATATATAGGGTTAATTTCTACCAGTCTCAGTGGTCATCTGTCCCATCACCCTGGCTTCATTCATTTTAAGAAACATTACAACTGACCCCATATGTAAAAATCCATTCAGTAAAACAAGTTGTTCCAAAGAAAGAAAGAGAAGGAATAAAAGTGTTTATTTAAAGAAATACTTTTAAATATATTTTAGATTATTTTTATTCTAAAAGTGAAATAGGAATCATGACATTCTCTTTACTCTCAAAAATATCTTTTGCAAAGATCTAAGTTTAAAGAACCCTTTCCCATTGACTCTAATCATCTCAAATTCAGGAAAATAAAGTCAATGATGAGTCATCCAGTATATTTTTCTTTTCTCTGTGCTTCCTGCAGAAGCCGGGCTATCTTAGGAAATGCCCATTTTTAAGAAGTCTTTTCTATCAAAAACAACAATAATGCTAAATGAAACATTTTAAAGAAAATCGATGTTACAAAACATCTTTATAATTATAAATCATTATTAAGATATTTACTAGAGTTTTTCAAACATTTTTAGTCCTCTTTCATTTTCACAAGTTTATGTGAATAATAACTTCTAGAAAATGACATTTTCTAGTAAGTTATAAGCATTCACTTGAGTCTAATTAAAACTTTCATTGACACATTGGCCTTTCTGTATTCAATTTGCATTCTTCCAGGAACATTTCGGAAACTAAACATTATGCCACCTCCCTTGCTCTTCCTAACGTTTAATGCTAAGTGAATACTTTAAGTCCTGTCAATAAAATGTATTTTATAGAGCAAATGAGAAAATGTGTGTAGTATGAAAAAGTGACAATGGTTCCAAACACAGGATAATTGGAGTTTCATTATTTGAATTGAGATGTAAAAGACTAACGGTTCCTTTTGAGAGAATACTCTGTTATAGGATTCTTTTGTTTTACACTAACTCTTTCCTAATTTAGAATGCACATGACAATTCCATTTTTTATAAATGGAAAAATTCAGGTTCATTTAAATAACTCCCCATCCATGCGGGTAACTGGTAAAAGTTAGGTCTAACCAAAGCTTAAGGCTTTGTTAATCAGACTCCTAAAGCTTAAGACCTATTACTTCTTATTAAACATGAATAATCCAAGGAATCATAACAAATGATAATGAAATACAAGTATACCACCTACTTAGTGATTTATGTTATAAACTGCCCAGAGTATTTTCTCATAGAGACTCTTTCATTTGTCTTTTTCAAAATTAGTTTCAAAATTACTTCATAGCAAAAACTATGAACATTAGTGGAAGTTTCTTGAAAACGTCTCTTTCACTCTCTGGCCATTCATTACCCATGTTCCCTCTGCCTGTCTCAGTGTAAGGGTTCTCTTTCTTCTCACACTTGCTTCCAGATGTTGTTATTCTACTCAAGGGCCTTTCTCCATCTTCTACCCTTTGTCTGAATGCATCTCTGAGAAGCTTCATGCAGACTCTTTAAGTTCTAAACCTTATCTACAGCATTATGTTTTTAAATTGCTTACTTAAATCATAATTCTAAATGCCTACTAAATATCCACTGTCCTATACACTTTAACATTTTAACATCTCTTAAATTTAGTCTTTTACTAGATTATAGCTTCAATCTGCATGGCTTATTGCTTTTTTTTCCCTATATTAGTCAAATTCTACATACCCATTTCTCCAAGAAACAGAACTCTCCCAGACTCATGCCTCTCTGTCACTCCAATATCTAATTAGCGACTAAATTATTCAATTTTTCTACCCATTTACATATGAACCCAAGGTTTCTGTTCAGTGCCTTACCTCTTCAATGCTAGCTCAGTGAAGTGCTCTGGTATCTTTTTCCTAGATCAACAGCCTATTTTTGCACTTCCACTACTCTGTTCTCAACCTTCCCATCTGCTGAGTTTTCAGATAGATAATTATAAAACTCAAATGTTGTCTTGCTTTTACTTTGGTGAAAATCTTGATCAGACCACTGGTCACCTTGGGATCCTTTCCATAGATATCCAGTGTCCTGAGAAGCTACTTTTTGTTCTATGCTGTTGCAGTCTTCCACTGTGCATCTACTCTGAACTTGTCAGTTTAGACTGTCTAGGCATCTTTCAAGACACAAGTAATATATAACCTCTTGCAGAAATCTTGCCTTGAAAATACCAGAATAAAGCATTATTTTCTGTCTTCTTAGCATGATGCTTTGCACAAACCTCTATAGTAGTACCTATTTTTTCTTTTGTTAGTGCCTGTCATTCTGCACACCCTACTTTAATATTTTTAATTCCCAAACACAAACATTGACAGAAGAGCATATAAAATTGGCAGATTATATTGATGAATGAGTAGGAAATGGAGGGAAATCTCTGGACTGAGTTGCATCTCATACTACTAGTATCTTAACAGTACAGAGATCTTCAAAGCCGTATAAAGTGCAGCAGTTACTCATTGTTGCACAAGAAATGACCATAAAGTTGGTGGCTTCAAACCATACACACTCACTATTGCACACATAATGGGGGAAAGGAGATTGAGACTGGCTTACTGTGTCTTGTGCTTCAGGGTCTCACCAAAAGTTATCATCATTGTGATGGATGGAGATAGAACTGTGTGCCTGAGTAGCAAACCCTCTATATTAGTCAGTTTTCCTATTGCTGGGACAAAATACCAGACACTAGCAAATGAAAGGGGAGATTTACTGTGGCTCATGGTTTCACTGGGTTCAGTCCATATCTGACTATCTCCAGAGCAGAAACAGCACAGAGAAAGGATGCAAACGAACAAAGTTGCTCAACCCATGGCAGCCAGAAGCATAGAGAGCAGTAAGAAGCCAAAAAACACACACCTTCAGTCTCACATGTTCTCTGATCAGGGCTCACCTCCTAACAGCAAGTTTAGCTCTGGACTCCAATGAATTCACTAATCCAGTTGTGAGTACAGAGTCATCAGGGTCCATTCATTATAAAAGAATCTCATCCCTAGACGCAGACTTTTTTTTTTAGATAATGTAATCATTTTAGGTCCAAACCATAAAACCATCTGTTTTCAAGTCTGTGTTTGCTGGCATGATTTAGCATTTTAGGGACTACAGATTTTTGCTAAAAAGTCTTCACTAATTATAGGTCAGAGGCCACATTTATTTCTTTCCTGTATAAACCTCCCAAACATGGCATCTGGTTGCAGCAAAGTCAGGCAATAAGAACCTGTCAGAAAGACAGAATCCACAGTGGTATGCAGCCTAAATTATGGATGAGAGAACCTAACATACTTGTGTATAGTGAGGTCTCATGGCTAGGCTAGCCCACATTCAAAGAAAGAATTTATGCAAGGAAATGTGTGGTTAACAGAATTATGAAAATGATGCCCACAGGATTTCACCCCTTTATCATTCAACACTGATATACAGGCTCATATAAATAAACTGAAGATGCAACTAAATTTATTAATCAACTGGTGTTAGTCTTAAAAAGATTAGCCACCTGAGTCATCTAGGTGGGCCTAATATTAGTCACATGAACCTGTAAAGGACATAAATTGACTGGCTGGCATCAAAAGGAAGAAGGAAGAAGAAGGAAGCAGAAGGAAGAAGAAGAAGAAGAAGAAGAAGAAGAAGAAGAAGAAGAAGAAGAAGAAGAAGAAGAAGAAGAAGAAGAAGAAGAAGAAGAAGAAGAAGAAGAAGAAGAAGAAGAAGAACAAGAAGAAGAAGAAGAAGAAGAACAAGAAGAAGAAGAACAAGAACAAGAACAAGAAGAAGAAGAACAAGAAGAAGAAGAACAAGAACAACAACAAAAACAAGAATAAGAACAAGAAGAGCACATAGGAGTTGAAGCAGAGAGGCAAAAGAGATTACACATGCTGTTGCTGGATTTGAAGACTGAGAAAGGGAAACAGAAGGTGGATAATGCCTACAGCTTCTAGGAAATTAAAATGTTCCTTTGGTTTTATTTTTGTTGATATTGTTTTTGTTTTGTATTTAGTATAGGGTTGATATGGACTCACTACAAAGATTGGACTTGTAGTGATCCTTCCTGTTTTTCAGCCTCCCAAGTACTGGGATTACAGATTTATGGCACCAAGCCTAGACTCAGTCATCATCTCAGTGTGCCCCAGGGGCAGCGATGGCATTGCAGGTCGGGAATCAAACCCCTGGACCCTGTGGATGTATAAGCAGGTGCTTTAGTCTGCTAAGCTATCTGGCTGGCTCAAAATGTTCCTGTTTTATAGCCAATGAAGAAATGGAGACCTCATTCTGTGTCTTAATTACTTTCCTCATGGCTGGAGCAGAATTCCTAATACTGAACTTAAAGTACGTTTATTTGGGCTCACATTTTAGAAGTTTCTGGACTTGCATGGCTGGCTGGCTACAGGCAGAAGCAGCATGGTGAATAGGTCCAGGCAGAGGAAAGCTGTTCCTATCACAGTAGCCAGGAAGCAGATTGTGAAGGAGGGACTGAGGAAGGACATAATTTCTTCTAAGTCATGCACCAATGACCCTTCTCCATTTAGCAAGCCCACCTTCTAAGAGCAAGTCAGCCATAACCCCTGCATAATTCAGAAACCTTCCTGAGTCCCAGCCTAGAAGCTCATGACATTCTTGAGGCACATCTAGATATAAACTACAACAGCCACATAGCATATAGTGGTAGGAAGAGACTCAAGTTAACAATCTCCAGGAGCTTCTGGGTAAAAGGCAGAGTGCTTCCGTAACAGAAGAGAATCACTCAGACTTTTACTGCATACATAAAGATTTTGGATCTCAGCTTTGAGAAGGTGAGTTTTCCTTATGAAGTCTAGAAATCAAATGATCCTAGCAGGCTTCACTCACTCCCTTTTGACCTGGTGAGACTTCCAGCACAGCTATTACATCCAGACACTCAGTGGGATGAAATTGTAAGAGAATGTATTTGTTTTTCTTTCTACTACAAATGATATTATTTGTTAAGGCATCAATAGAAAACATCATTGTTCTGGAGTCATAATTAAAATAGGCTAATTTGGTCATGGGAAAATGTTATGTTTCTGTAATTGGTTCTCAGTTATTGATCATCTCTCCTTAGCCATTGAATTTTAAGACTAAAGAAATTATTTTTACATAACTTGTGATAAAAAAAAGATTTTTATGACTTTTAATAGGAAATAACAACGTATAACAATGTGACAGTTTCAAAACAGATTAGTAGTACATTTCATTATTTGATACAATGCAAATTGTTGTCCTCCTACAAGTTATACACAGCCCATGGTGTAGGTGTTATACTTTTTCAAATCATTATTGGTACGACCAAACTTTTTCTCATTGAACTAAGAGAAAGTAGCTGTATACATAATCCACTCTCCGATAATTGCAGTGGGTTATTGGTAAAACTGGCAATATTAGAAGCCATTGAGTTAAGCTTTGTATGGCTCTTCATTGTAATCTAACTTTCTGTTTTATGCCTTGTGGTTAAACATTTTTGCTTGGTGGTTAAGGGCAAGTTTAAGCAAAACCCATATAGCAAAACATGTAAATTTTGTATTTCTCAAGGTCAGTCAAATCCCCTCAGGATTTACTTTGGAACCATGTACGGTGCTTTGTAGAACTATTGTCAGCGCCAGACATCTGAATGAGTCACGGCCATTGCTTGCCCAGCTTGTTTTCTGTGAAAACCTGAGAGCATGTTTTCTGTCTAAGTGACTCTCCTTTGGCACACTACGTGTCTTCAGTCCCTTTCTTCATAGCCTCATAATCTCCTTGAACAGAAAATTTGGGAAACCACTGAGTTATAGACTGTTACAACACAGGTTCTCTTATGTCTTGAGTCCTCACTGACCTTGAAGGGATAGGGCCAAAATATTCACTGTCCTTGTAGCCCTTCTATTTCTCTAATTTTTGGTGTGTAAACTTATATTTTTAACTTGCCAGAAGAAAAGCTTAGTGATATTATTACTCTATACAATAGGTACTTGAGTATGACATCACTGTCCTTGTGAGTATCAAACATCTTAGACTTAACTTGGGATTGGTATTTTCTATCAATCATTAATATCCTAACAAATCTCTATTGAATGTGATAAAAAGCAGTTACAAATTTTTACACATTTAAAAATCTAAGTATATACAAAAATGTAGCCAGTCAATGCTGTGGCATTTTCCTAGTTTCTTAATCTCATTTAATATCCTTTTTTGTTTTCTTGTAAACCAACCATTTACTCGCAAGAGAGCATAGAAGTAACTGAAATTACACTGGAAGCAGCACACATCTAAAAGACCAGAATGACAGGCATTCTAAGTGTATTTTTCCTGTTACATATTGCGAACCTCAGTGTCAAAAACATTTTGGAAGTTCCTAGAACCATTATCTAATTCATCCTGTGTATGTAAGTGCATGACTTCGCTCCTGCCATGCTCCTTATCTTTTCTGCTTGCAGTCACTTCATTGTTTAACCCTTAAGTCCTTGATTTCCGTTCAGCTGTGTTATGCCTCTGCATTTTATTTCTTCTTTTGAGTTCTAACGCTGGGGAGACTATATGATGTTTATACCTATAGTTCTTGTTTGTTTCACTTATGAGTATATGTTCAAAATACATCCATTTATATATGAAGCCTTCTACTTTATCATTCTTCATAGCTGAGTAATATTCCATTGTATAAAAGTACTACATCTTTTTCAACCATTCTTCAGATGATGGGCTTTTTTGGTTGTTTCCAAGATTTAGCTATTACAAACTATTCTACTATAAACATAGGTGCACAGATATAACTATGGTATGATGTTTTTGGTTCTTTGGGGAAAATTCCCAGTATGGGAATAGCTGGACTGAATGGGATTTCCAGTTCTAGTTTTTTAAGGAGTTTCCTCATTGATCTCCATAATGTTTGCACCAGTCTGTATTCTGACCAGCAGGGGAGATGTGTTCCTTTTTCCCCACAGCCTCGCCAACATTTGTTGTTGCTTGAATTTTTTTATGATAGACATTCTTTCTGGGGTGAAATGGTATCTAAGTGTTGTTTTAATTTGCATTTCATGAATGGCTAGTGAAGTGGAGCACTTCTTCATATAGTTGTAGTCTTGTTGAATTTCCTTCTCTGAGAAATGTGTGTTCACCTCAGATGACCATTTCTGGATTGGTTCTTTGAATTTTGGAACCCCAATGATTTTAAGTTCTTTATAGCTGCTAGATAGGGGATGTTTGTCTGAATACTTACTAGTTAAATTTTTTTTCAAAATTTGTGGTTTGTCTTTTCACTCTGTTGATAATTTTTTTGATGTGAAAAATACTTTTTAGCCAGAGGAGGTCCCAGCTGTTGATTCTTCAACTGTTAAACGTGCATTTTGATTTTTGTCCATGAATTCTTTGCCTACCCCAGTGTCTTCAAGTTTTTCTCCTACTTTTTCTTCCAGGAGATTGAATGTTTCTCTTTGAGTATTTAAATCTTTAATCCACTTTGACTTTAGTTTAGTGCATGGTGATAGATCTGGATCTGGGTCAAGTTTTAGTTTTTGGCATGCGGAAAGCCAATTTTTCCAGCACTGTTTTTTAAAGAGGCTATCTTTCTTCCAGTAAGCATGTTTGGCCCCTTTGTTGAAGATAAGGTGACTCAAGCTTCACTGGTGGCACACTGCAATTGCAAAACCTTTGATTGTATGTGTATCTGCTTCCTTTTAGTCCAAAGAGAAGCATATTCTTTCCTGTTTTTTTTTCTTTCTTTCTTTCTTTTTTCTATGCAACATTAATAGGGAGGTGGGTCATGCCCACACACTGCACTCTATAGAATGATTGTGAGGACAATATGCAATATGTCAACTTTCAAAGAAAAAAAGGGGGAAAAGAAAAAAAAAAAGTAATGTGGATTTAGAAAGGTTAATGTTTAGTTGTTT
>PVJA010003338.1:0-96263 GCA_004027025.1 Myocastor coypus
AAAAAAAAAAAAAAGAATATTCTGCCTATTTCTTACCTAATAGCCAACTGTAAAGATTACACAGAAATTTATAATTTATACAGGCATGAGTTTTAGGGTTCAACTTTAAAACACTAGATAAATATTAGTGTATGGAAGCAGGGTTGTGTGTCTTTTTATATTACGTCAAATTAAAACAAATCAAATGAAAATAAAATATGAAAACCATATCAGAGAAGATCCTCTCCTTAAACTCACACTTCTGAAAGTAGGTGTGAGCAGCACTAAATAGAATGGATAGTCATATAATTGTGAGTGTTTGTGATTGAAGGGGAGAGTCTTTAGAACAATGAAACTGTGGCGGACAGTGGTGTGGAGATAGCACATTTTGAAGAAAGACCACTCAGATTTGAAGCTTGGCTCTGCTATTAACCACTTTGAGAGAACTACTCAGCTGCATAATCTCAGCTTCTGGTCTCTAAAATCGTAATGCAGGTTGAGCCTACATCATGAGATTGTTTCGGAGATGGACTCACGTAATGTCTCAGGTACTTTTCTCTCATTTTTTGTGACAAAAACCTGACACCCAAAATGAAGGAAGAAAAGGTTTATTTAGCTTACAGTTACTGGGGGTTTCAATCCATACTTAGTTGACTCAAAGGCAGAGTGTCACATGGCAAAGAGCAATCGTTCATAGTGCTGGCAAAGAATAGAGAGCAACATGGAGGAGTGGCAGCAACAATGGGTGGAAGGGAGGAAGTCTGTCTCTCCTCCCCCAGGCTAGGGAAAGTGCTCACACCCATAATCCCACCAGCACTTACATCCATAATCCCAGTAGATCATGAGTTAACCTCAAACTCTCGAAGTCTTCACCCCATCACTGCATGAGACTGGGGGAGGGGAGATAACTAGACCCAAAACCTAACAAGTAATAAGCATAAAGTACTGAGGGTGCTGTATATTTCATTTGTTAAATGGTTGGTAAATGCAAACTATTATTGTTGGGGTGGGCAATTGTTTCATAAGGCATAGAGAAAGCAAATGATTTGCACAAGCAAGAATTTGAACCCAGGTGGGGAGATAGTTCAGTGGCTTAAACGCCGGCCTGGCAAATGCAAGGTCCTGAGTTCAATCCTCTGCACAAAAAAAAAAAAAAGTATCCCAAGAATCTAAAACCAGATCTAATTCCTTCACCAACAGAAAATGTAGAATGGCCTGGTCTCACTACTATGGAAGAAACCTAGAAGAGTAACATTAGATAGATTTCTAGACATTTTCAATTATCCTAAGAAGTATCTACATCATCGCTGTGCTTCAGTTTAGATTCATCACTGAAAAAATTAAAAATATGCTAAATTATTAAAATTTAAGGGGGCTAGGGAGATAGCTCCGAGGCACAAGTGCCTGCTGGGCAAGTGCAAGGTCGTGAGTTTGAACCCTGGCCCCACAAAAAATAAATAAATAAATAAATAAATAAATAAATAAATAAATTAATTAATTAAATTAAATTAAATTAAAAAAGCAATCCAGAATAGATTGACAAAAGAAACTTTCACAGTAGCACTATAGACCTTTCTGGCCATCACAAAGACTATTTTCTGCTGCCAATTTTATACCAATATTAAATGGTATGAAATGCCAAGAAACACCTTATCTTGAATTTGAACTGTCATAGAAGTGTCTCCATAGATTAATTACTACCTTTTCTTATGCAGCTGTTGGCATTGTCCTCATCAGCACAGCGACGGAAGCTAAAGTAGCATTCATATGAGGGCATAAAACTACTTCAAAGAAGCGCTTCCCCCTTCCCCGGCATCACATACCTTATTCCATTCAGGAAAAGTCTCTGTTCTATCTCTTTTCAGCTCTAGCCCAGTTATAGACTCTTCGTTTCAACCAGAATTCCTTATGAAATAACCAAGGAAAGAGGCTTTCTCCCCAGGTGAAGCCAAAACAAAGCCAAAGGCAGGAGGCAGCACCACCTTGTATCTGATCTCTGTTGTCAACCTCTTCTCTACCTTTCAAATAAAACACTTCTCTGCAATGATCAGATGAAATCATTTTCTGCCTGCTATTCTCTAAGAGATCTTAATTACAGAGCCAACCTGCCTTCCTTGTGTCAGAAGGGACAAACCTACTGAGGACAAAGTGACGCTGACTTTGATGTTGGTCTGTGATGTTTCCTTTGGCATGAGGACACAAATGTCAATCAACTAAGAAATGAATAAAAAAAAAGATGTGGTATTTTACACAATGGAGTATTACTCAGCTATAAAAAATGATAAACTCAGGGCTTCTTTTTTATTATTATTATTTTTATTCCTGTTTCAGAACCTTTGTTTGTTTATTCACTCATTTCTATGGCCGGCTCAGCCCGCCCCGAGGGCAGGGCTAGTGCAGCATGTGGTGCCTGGGATCGAACTGCAGTCCCTGAAGCCACCCAAGCTTCCCCAAGCAGGCGCTTTAGACCACTGAGCCATCCCGCCAGGCCCCAGGGCTTCTATAAGCAAATGGATGCAACTAGAGGCCACACTCATAAGTGAAATAAATCAGATCCCATGTGCAAACACTGGATTATCTCCCTAGTGTAAGAACCTGAAAGAGTAAATAAAATCTGAAATGTAGACTAAATAACTGAAAGGTAAAGAAACTGCTCAAAGGGAAGGAACAACTGGCATGAGGGAAGAAAAAAAGAAAGATAAAATGAGGAAAAAATATATATACACATAGGATGGCTTGGATAATTGCACTGCTGGGGTTTTTTGTTTGTTTGTTGTTCTATTGCAAAGAGCTGTTATGCTTAAAACTTTCTCTCTAATGTTTAATTTTTTGACCAATTTTGTATGCTTATATCTGGTAATCTGAACAACTCATTTGAAGACAGCAAAATGCAATGTAACAACCATTGTTGAATTATTATAATGTTGCTAGTGAAATTTATATCATTTGTGTTCTTTTTGCTATTTTTATGCTCTTCAAAAATTTTTTAAAATATATTTTAGTTTAAAAAACAAGAAAATCACACTCATGTTCAAATCCACACTTCCTGCTCCCCACAGGGTTATTTCTCCCTGAGGATCTACTTGCTGTCTGCATAATGCATTCAGTGAAATAACTCACTGCTAAGATATCCATTCTCTGCTATCACACCCTGTCATTTAATGTTCTGTGAGCTGTCTTGTTCTTATCTCATCTCAGCAACTAAACTACCAATTCCTTGAAAACAAATTATGTGATATTGCTGTCTATGTAAAACACTGTCATGGTTTAGATCTAAAATGTCCCTCAGTATCTGAAGTGTTCAGAGGTGGGGCTTCTGAAGGTGACTGACCCACAAGGCCTCCCTATTCCTTAGAGAATTAATCTACCCATGAGTTTATAGTTGGATTGCTGTTAGATGACAGGTGACACCTGGTTGATGGAGGGGCTCACTAGGAGTGGGATTTAGAAGCAGGTATTCTTGTCCCAGGCTCCTCCTGTTTTTCTCTCTGCTTCCTGACTTCCAAAACCTTTCCTCCACTACACCCTTCTCCCATGACCTTGCTGCCTTAGAGCTGGCCAACTACAGACTGAGCCTTCTGAAACTAGGAACATAATTATTCTCTCTGTAAAACTGATTTGTGTCAGGTAGTTTGCCACAGAGAAGGAAAACGAACAAACTGTACCATATTGACTTGCAAAAGGATAACAAGGAATAGTTCACTTAACAAAGTGGGGAAATTAAGTTAACCACATACTACCCACTCTATAGGTAGAGGAAAGTAATAGCCAAACCTAGATGAAAATAGCAATATTGTCGCTTTTTTCTAATCTTCCAATTCCTTCTTATCCTATCACCAAGATAACCTTCTTATGGGCAACAGAAACATTCCTCGAGGTGACACTATGTAAGAGTATTGTCTTTGCACGAGGTACTCCATTATTTACAAAACAGTCCTGGGAAAAACTACACAGCCAATCTTCTTTGAAAAAAAATGAGGTTGCCTACATTTTGTATTATCAGAATGCTAAAAGACACAAAGAACACCTAAGGAAATAAATATGTAGAAAGTATTAAAAGTATGCAAAATTATTAATTGAGGTTCGAGCAACAAGTTGTCTCAATTACTTTCCTCTCATTGCTGGGACAAATACCTGACACCCAAAATGAAGGAAGGAAACATTTATTTAACTCACAGGTAGTGGAGGTTTCAGTCCATACATGGCTGGTTCCAAGAAAGAGTGGCTCATGGCAATGGACAGCAGTTCATGGCAGCGGAAAGCTGAGAATAGTAAAAGAAGGAACAGCAACTGTAGTAGCTAGGGAGCCTCCCTCCCATCCTTATGGTATGCTCAAGCTATCTGCCCCAGGGCAAGTGTAGCACTCACACCCATAATCCCCAGTACCACTCACACCCATAACCCTAGCATTGGATCATGAATTAATCACATACTCTAGAGGCCTGTCCCAGTGACTACATGAGGCTTTAGGGGGACAACTAGACATAAACCATAATAGGAGGAAATAATACGTGGGGACGTTGCCACAGAGGTCAGTTTGAGATTTATATGCAGAGATAAAAGGCCCTTTGAAGCCTGGGCCCAAATCTCCTGAAATGATGATTAAATATTAAAGATAGCCTAGAGAATCATAGTCTATTTCCTTAAGGAAGGGGCCTTTGCTCTTGCAGTACTCCATTAATTACTCAGATTAGCTCTCAGGTCAGTCATGTAGCAGACTACGCTGTCCTTTCCCTATTCCTTCCCTGTCCTTTCCTGGTTCCCTGCATGAATTCCTGCAAAGATGTCCTTCTTTTGTCCTTTCTTCTTGCTTTCTGCTCCCATCAATTAAAAAAAAAAAAAAATAGATGCTGTAGTTCAGGGCTGTTATGGTTGTGGTTGTGGTTGTTCTTGTTTTGTTTGTTTGTTTTCCTGAGACTTTCTTGTGATGAAAGGTCTCAGGTAAAAGCAGTCCCTCTTGGCCTTCTTGAAAGTTGAACTGGACATGGAGTCTAAGTAATCTCTCATCCTTTGCACTGCCATGGTCATGAACAAGGACACTGATATTCTACAAACATATGCTGACTCACACGTGTTCTCTTTGGACAATGATAACATTAGATTCTCCCCTGATAATTTTATTTGAAAATAAAATCTTTATACAACCGATATTTGGTTTCTAGGATACCTGGATTATGAATGCATCTCATTTGAAACAGTGACTTTCATTTGAATGTTGGGGCACTGCTGTTTAAGGTGCTATATGGATGATCTGCATAAGATCAGGTTTGATACATGAGGGCTAAAGTGGATTAGTAATGTCTGCTATGAACAAAGAAAAGGGCAGATTAACATGAATGCCAGGTCTTTGTTAGCCTTAAAACTAGAAGTTTCACAAAAGGCAATATTAATGAAGTACCATGGAAACCCTAAAGAAGGTCATTTAAAAGTGTGTGCAATGGTGATCTTATGTATGTCAGGCCTTAAAGAACAGGGTTCCAATATGTGGATAAAAAGAGTCATATTGACAGCTGAAATGACATAGCATGAGAAAAATCACACATAGGGTCAGAGAGGCTGGGGCCTTTTGCATTGTTAGGAACTACTGCACAGGCTATTGTGGGATGGTGGATCACACACACGGTACTAAAATCAAGGTAGTGCTTGCCTGCACAAGGCCGTGTGAGCCACGTGAGACTTAAAACCAATGGCCACATTTCTTACAAGCAAGGGGTATTTTTTTAACTAATTCTTTTTCTCTTGAATGTAGTCTCACTGCAGAAAATCATTAGAGCACTCACAACAAAATTCAAAAGGCTTTAGTCTAATGAAAGGGATGGAGTGACTGAGTTATGCCAGCCTGCCTGAAAGATACAAGGGAAATTGTGGACTACATGATAAACACAGCATCATACAATGAAAAGAAATAAAGCGATATCCCCAGTGCTCTGGCTCTGATCAGACACGCTGATAAAAGGAGAGGAAAACAAGGGAAACAAAAGGGTGTTGTTTTGAGCTTACTAACAAGGTACATCAAAAAAAAAAAAAAAAAAAAAAAAAAAAAAAAAAAAAAAAAAAAAAAAAAAAAAAAAAAAAAAAAGCCTGCCTGACCTTTTCTTACTGGCTGGGGGAAAAATAAGACTCTTTTTTTTTTTTTTTTCTGGGAGAACTGGAGTTATTACTTGTAATATAGTATGCTGTGAAGGTTTTATAGTTGTGTAGCTGGATTAAATCTTTATTATCTCTTTCAAAGCTGACTTTTTTAAGAAGTAGATCTTTTTATACTATGATGGAGACCTTTAAAATGGAGATTATTACTATTTCCCACTTCACTCTCGCAGGTGCTTTCCTCAACAGTATCTTTCATACTAGAAAGAAAGAAAGAAAGAAAGAAAGAAAGAAAGAAAGAAAGAAAGAAAGAAAGAAAGAAAGAAAGAAAGAAAAAAAGAAAGAAAGAAAGAAAGGAAGGAAGGAAGGAAGAAAGAAAGAAAGAAAAGATGGGCCAGATCTGAATCACAAGAGAAGCGTGCTAAGACTACCATGGGGTTAGAATACTAGAAAAAGACAATCTGGTTCTTTAGGAAGAGCACAAGCTTCCAATATAGTTCACACTGAATCTGAATTCCGGTTCCATCTGTTATTAGCTGCCAGTTGCACAATCTAGGAGGGATAATGCCTAGTTTTCTGAAATTTTATGAGAATTAGAAGGGATTTATGTATATTTTATATAAAATGTATTTTATGTAAATATTCCTACTCAGGACGAAACCAACAGTGCTGAGAAATGAGTTTGTTACTATAATTAATGAATATTTATTCAGATCTTACTACATCCTAAGCAATATGCTCACTGCCACTGAGGCAACAGGGAATAAAGAGATAAAAGACCCATACATGTTGTTTTAGTTATTAATAACTATAATTTCCATTTGTATACACTCTCAGTAGTCCTCCAAAGATAACATGGCACCCACCACATGCCTGACCTAAAAATGATAAACTCTGAAGTTAGATGTATGCCTTAGAGATTTTTCCACACCTGCCTCATTATCTGCCAACAAGAAAATTTAGCCTTGGGAAAAAAATTGTACTGAACTCTAGGGATACAGTGGTTAGTAAAGCTAAGTGTCCTCCAATATCTGATGTTGTAACAAAAATAAATAAATAAATAAACAGGCACACATAAAGATACCAGCAGGTGTTTAACAGTGTAACATCAGGCTTTTACTATAGGTATGCATGGGTTAGGATTAAGTGTGAAAATTAGCATGAAGTGCCAGAGTCAGAGATCTCTTCTAGCTCCATGATGGCATGATGCTGAACTATATTATTCAGTACTTTGTGAGACTTTTAAGACACTTGAAATTTCTTGATTCTGCATTTAAGGCTTCTACCATGTCATCCATCTTATGAGAAATTCGTATTACACCAGCAGGAGGAGAGTCACGTAAAGATTCAAATCCAATGACTAAGTTTCCTAAGATTAAGGAGGAACACTCTCTTTATTGGGTAAGAATCCCAAGCATATTCACATATAGAAAAGCAAAATAAGAAATTGAAGTTAGTAGATGTGCCCAAAGACAGTGCAAGTTGAGTTGTACAGAAGGTCAGTATAGTTTAAATTTGTGATCCATCAGCTGTAAAAATTACTTTATTTTCATGTTATTAGTAGTAGTAATTGATACATAATCAATTAATAGTTATTATGCAACACAAACCTGTAGTGATACTCCTGTCTCAGCCTCTCCAGCACTGGAATTACAGGCATGAGCCACCACACCGTTTCGGAGCTTGTATATCATGTGGTAGTCGGGATCTAACTCAGGTCCTTCACTTGCCAGGCAGGTACTTAGATCATTAAGCTATCTCCCCAGCCCAAGAATTACTTTTTATTTCAGTGCTTAATATTTTTTTCTCCAAGGTTTCTTTCTTCCTTCCTTTTTAACTTAGCAGAAATATAGTGAGATGTTTTCCCCTTTTGAATCTTGTACTATGAATGACATAGTAATTCTCATTTTATTCTACAGCCAATTTATTTGTTCATTCATTTGCAATGCACATTCCTTCCAAGCAAGTATGGAAATGTGCAATGAGATATACATGATTTGTTAGTCTTTACACTCATAAAGCTTATGATAAAAAAATGGACACGTACAGGAGCAATATCTCTCTAGTGGGACACAGGTTGCAGCAAGAGGAAGAGAAGGCTCTGGTGAATATAGAGGAATGACATCTAACCAAGGGCTGTGGGAGTGATGAAATCTGCCTGCACATGGCGGCCACACAGGAGCTTGAACTACAAGAGAGCTCAATGCAACCGGTGCATCATGTGCTGTGAAGTGGAACTGAAAGGTAATTTTGAAGTTTTGAAACACAATGAAATCTGTTTACACTGTTGGTTACAAAGAAACAAGTGGTAAGAAATGAGACCTGAAAAATAATTAGGAAGAAATCCTGAAGGACATTGAGAGGCACCTGGGAATTTGCATTTCATCCTAGCAAGCCTTCAATGATGTGGAAGATAATAATGGTGATGATGATGATGATGATGATCGTGGTGGTGGTGGTGGTGGTCGTCGTGGTGGTGATAATAATGGGCTATCATTATGGCCTTTCATCCTAACAGGACAAAGAAGCAATGGTGGAGGTAATTGAAGCAATAGAGTAACCATGTACTCAGCACATACAATCAGATAAACTCTTAGTAAGTATTCACAATAAGGGTAATTGTTTGGCATCACTAGAATTCCCTGGTAAAAATGGTTTACACCACAGAAAACAAATTTGCAAGAAGGGAAAAGTTAGGAGATTGTAAAATCATAGTTCAGACTGGACTAGAGTAATAGTGGTAGGGATGGGAGCCTTTTAAGAAAAATGTATGTGTAAGATTTAGGATACTGTATCCCTCTACGGTTAATATTATAAATCTTATTTCTATGTATAATGTGATCTAGAAATTTTGAATGCTTGGGTCATGTCTTCATTGAAACTTAATCACATAGCTTTCATCTTCTTGATAAATAATGATATGTAACACAAATTATTACTATCTGTCACTACTCAAGTTCAGAAACAAAAGATGTTTATTGATTCCAGAGGTTTAGAATAAGGCATTGTGAATATTGTCCATGTTATCATTAAGAGAGAGCGAATAGAAAGAATTAGATGGTCCCATAGAGAGCCACAGATTGGGATTACCCTAAATTCTTCTTTAAAGTACCTGCGAATGTCTATCCTTCAGGCTATTGCTGTAAGAGGATATTGGATTACCAAGGCAATCACTATGTAGAATGAGCCACAAAATCAACTTTAGTCTTTTTCGTATGGCAACCTAAACACATTCTGTGGACTCCTTAATCCACAGCCTGGAATTACAGCCAGATAGCCCTCATAGCTTCCATCCTTCTCAGGTCAACAGACTCTCTGGAATGATTAAAAAAAATACATCCAGTGAAACTATACCAGTTAACAACAAAAGCTCAAAGTTGTGTTCAACATAGGAGTTCTTACCTCTTTACTTCCAGGCCTATCTTTAGCCTGGATTTTGTCATACAGTTAGAGTTTGATCAATCCATGCTGCCCTGTGGCTTCCATTCCAGCACCTACAACGTTTCTAGAAATAGTTAATAGATGGTCCAGGCTCGAGCTCTGTATTGGTCATCTTTTTGTACCTTAGGTTAAAAAAAAATGACACCTGATATAGGAAATTTAGAGGAGAACACGTTTCTTTGTCTCAGTATTCCAGAAGTTTCAATCCATAGTTATTATTTACCTCTGAGAGAGAAATATCTCGGTAGAAAAATATGATGAAGCCAGGAATGAGAGGGAGAGGGAGAATGAGAGAGAAATGGACCAATAATCAGTTGTACTGTACACATTACATGACATACCTAGAAGCATGTTTTACTAATCTCCTTGGTATCTCTCTACCGGTTCAAGCTGACACTCAAGATGAACCATCAGAGTCACTGAGGCAAGAAAGGTACGAAAGAGAGAGCATGTTAGCACAGTTTTTGTGGCAAGGGCAATTGCAATTGGGCATTGGGTCAGTTAGAGTATAAAGCAAATTCTTCAATGGACAGTTTAGCAGGTTTTTCAGAAATTATTCTTCCAGAAACTTTGGCACTACTTGAAGGAAGACGGTACCTTTTCATGTATCCTCTCTCCATGGATACCAGCTGGCTTCTTCCTTCAGGTGTCTTTACCCCTAGAACTTCATCCCTAGTGTATTCAAGCCAGGAGCACTAGCTAAAGAATTTACTTTCTGACAAGCCGGGCGTGGTGGCGCACGCCTGTAATCCCAGCACTCGGGAGGCTGAGGCAGGAGGATCAGTGCGAGTTCGAGACCAGCCTGGGCTACAAAAGTGAGCTCAAGGTTAGCCTGAACTGCATAGCGAGACCCTGTCTCAAAAAGACAAAAAAAAAAAAAAAAAAGAATTTACTTTCTGAACTTCTCCCTAACTTAATACAAGAACCTTGCCTTCTATTAAAGGCAAGGCTTTCCAGTGAATCCCAGGAATCCTTTCTCCCTGTGCTTAATGTGCGAGAAAATAACACCCTGCCAATTGCAAGAGAAATAAGGGGAAGTGCACATTACTAAAAATTCTCTCTAAGCCTCTTATGCAGGCTGCAGCTGATGGTCCCTAGGACTGCAAAACCCACTCACCATGTCACTGACACGTCCAACTTTAGCAGACTAGCACTGGGCTTTCGGATGACATTTGGCTTCACACCTAAGTGTGTTTCTTTTTTTCCCCACCACATTTTAGGGCCCTGGCCAAAACTCAAAACAACAGGTAGAAATCTCTCTCTAGAATATCTTTTAGTAGTCTGTGTAGTGTTGACTTTGTCATTATGAAATTCTTTAGTTGTTCTTTGTCCTGAAAGTATTCCACTTCTACACTATACTTGAAAGAGTTTTGCAGGGTATAGCAGTCTGGGTTGGAATTTGTTTTCTTGCAAGACTTCTAGTGCTTTGTTCCATGCTCTTCTCGACTTGATAGTTTGTGTAGAGAAATCTGCCATTATTCTGATGAATTTTCCCTTTATGTAATCTGTTTCTTTTCTCTAGCGGCTTTTAGTATACTGTTCCTATGCTGAATTTCTGGGATCTTGATTATTATATGTCTGGGTGCAGTTTTAATAGGATTCATGTTATTTGGACTTTAATATGCTTTGGCTTTCAGAGTTTTCTGCTATTACTTCTGCCCATATTCTTTTTATATCATTTGTACTGACTCCTTATTTCTCATTGATGCCTATTAGCCTTACATTATTCATCTTGGCATCATCTTGCAGATGTTGAATTACTTCTTTTCCTGCATCCTAGTTGTTCTATTTTAAGGAAGGGTCTACAAGGTGTTTAGGGTCTCATTAGTAGATTGGGCTCATAGTGGTCCACCTGTTTACAGTCTCTGAACAGCTGGGATTATAGGAGATTTTAGGTGTGTGATTTCCAATTCCTTCCATGCTATTATCTCCTGCACTGGTTCTGAGTGGGCTGGGGCCTGAGAATGTATTTTGCTACTTCTCTTTGTCATTATGAAGAGCACTGTCTGACCTTTGGTGTAGAGCTTTGGTAAAGTCCTTACCTTAGCAACAGGTCTGCCAGGTTCAAACTCATCCAGGTGGTTATGGCTTGGGTCTGGCTGCTGTGCCTCACTTCTTTGTGCTGCAGCCCTTGGAGGTGAACCTGCTGTGCCACTCTGGCAAAATGTTCTGTTCCTGGGTCAGCTGGGTGGATCTTGCTTCTAACCTCTCTGCAGAGAGTTATGCTGCAGGCTTCCACACTGGGCCTGTCTGATGGATGAATTTCCACTCACATGCTGGGCCTGGGTGCCGGGTCAAATGAGTTTCTGCTGGGCAATGGGCAATTTCACTTATACATCAGGCCTGGGTTCTGTCTTGAATGGGAATCTAGTGAGTCCTCAAGGGACTCACTCACACACTAGGTCTGGGTGCTGGGTCGAATCCTGATCTTCCTAAAAAAGAAAAAAAAAAGTTTGAATTCAAAACAACAGGGCTGGGGAGATAACTCAGTGGCTTAAGCATCTGCCAAGTAAGTGAGAGGTCCTGAGTTCAATTCCCAGTTTAAATTTTTAAAAAAGCAATTTTGAGGGCTGGAGATATAGCTCAATAGGATAAGCACTTGCCTGGCAACCACAAGAGCCTAAGTTCAATCCCCAGTTGAAAAAATAAATAAATAATAAAAAATAAATAAATAAATAAATAAACAAATAAATAAGTAAATAAATAAATAAACAGATATAAGAAAAGAGTATCCCAACTTTTTAAGGAAGCACCACACTGATTTCCACAGTTGTTGTACCTATCTGCATTCCCACCAACTATACAAGAGTTCATTTTCTCCATTTATTATTGGCTGACTTCTTGATGTTAGCCATCATATCTTGGGTGAGATGGCAGCTCAGGGTTGTTTTAATTTGCATTTCTCAAATGACCAATAATGTTGAGGATTTTTCATATATTTTCTTGCCATTGTAGTTCTTCCTTTGAGAAGTATATATTCATCTCAGATGTCCATTTTTGAATTGGGTCTTTAAATTTGGGATGCCTAATTTTTTAAAAATTCTTCATATATTCTAGACAGGTGGCCTTTGGCAGAGGGAAATAATATAATTGTTTTCCAGTTTGTTGGTATTTTTTCCATTCTGTTGAAGATTTCCTTCAAGCCAGCCATGCCCCTCTGGGAATTTTTCCAGAAGAACTGAAAACATTATACCATAGTGATATATGTGTACCCATGTTTATAGTAGTACATTTTCTCATAGTTAAGTACTGGACACAACCCAGATGAACATCAACTGAGGAATGAATAAAAAAATGTGGGATTTCTATGCAGTTGCGTATTATTCAGCTATAAAAGAGGATAAATTTGAGACCTTTGTAGGTAAATAGATGCAACTAGAGAACATACTTTTAAATGAAATGTCAAACCTGCGTGTGCAAACATTATATTGTGCCCTTCCCTAAAATACAAAATGATAGAGAGAGAGAGAAGGATATTGATATTTCAAGACTTTTCCGTAAATGTATTTTTCTTTTTATCTTAATCTTATACATATGGACATATTTAAAGTTGTTCCAAAATCTTATTTTTGTGAAAAGTAATAGTAATAATGAAAAATTTAATTTGAGTAGACCCTTATGAGAAATAAATCCTCCTCGATCTCATTTTTGTTTCATATAAGCTAAAGACACATGACAGTTATTCTTTTTTTCATTGCAAACAGAACAAAGCAGTACTTTGCCTCTCACCTTGTTTTCTTCTTTTGTTTTGTTTTTTTTTATGTTTTGTTTTGTTTTATTACTGAAAAAAGATAAAAGAGTTCCATAGCTCAGTGACATAATCACCTGCCTACCAACTGCAACCCACAATAACTATAAAATAAGGATAACTTCATAACAAAATAAGAGGAGAACGCCAATAGTTAATACATTGCACATTGTTAACTTCAAATCACACCATGTTTCTATCATGAAAATTGAGAGCCATCTTGATAAAGAAATGTATCCAGGATCACATTCATTTACACTGGGAAATGGAACAAGCCCTTTGTTGCACTGTCTCACTGCATACAGTGGAAACTGTCATCTTTTATACCAGCATAGTAGGTCTGGCCTGTGCGTGACATTGGGCCTCAACAAGGCTCTGGGGAATGTGACTGGGAGCCCTTTTTAAATTACAAATGAATTTTACTTTGCATACATTTTCAGCAACTTTAACACACAAAATTAATATGATCAAGAATCAAGTCAAGAGCCAGCAAGATAGCTCAGTTGACTAAGTGCCTGCTTTGGCAAGCACAGGGATCAGGGTTCAATCCTCATGCCTGTGTGCCCCCAAGGAGTGCTGAGCTGGCAACAGAGTCAGGGCATGGTGGCTCACACCTGTAATCCAAACACTTCAGAGGCTGAAAACAGGAGGATCACTGTGAGTCCAAGCTGCACGATGAGACCCTGGAGAGCCTGTACCAAGTACATAAATGAAGAAAATAATAATAATAATTAATAAATAAATAAAAATAATCAAGTCAAGGACTGAGGAGATAGCTTAGCAGTCTAAGTGCTGCCTGGCAAGCCCAAGTACCCAGTTCAATCCTCGACACTGCATGCCATGCTGACCCTGGAACTCTAGGCACATTGTGCTTGTCACCAAAACAGCAGATGGTGGTGAAGGTCTCTAATCCCAGTGTTGGGGAGGTTAAGAAAGGAGGATTACTATGAGAACAAATTGCATAGTGAGACCCTGTACCAAGTGCATACATTTAAAAAAAAAAAAAAAAAAACAAGTGAAGACTCAGGTAAATTAATCTTATAAAAAATTTTATTGCTGCCATATTTGCTAGTTACTTTTACTCCACATACACTCACTCACAAGCATAACCATCAAAAATAATACTTCACTGAACCGCATAAGATGAAACACAACTCAAAATTCTAGAGATGGCTCGAGTTCAGGAGCTCAGGGTTGCTGGGATTTAGTCTCAGCCCATCTCCCTGCTCTGCTCCCTAGTCACTGGCTTTTTTTCTCAGGTTCTACTTGGTGGCATGATACAACCATCGTTTTCATAGCAAAATCTTAGAGTATTATTTATTACTTTATTTGTCTTTTAGGGAAGGGTCTACAGGGTGCTTGGGGCCTCACTACACAGATTGGACTCAATGATTCGCCTGTTATGAGCTTGGATTACAGGCATGCCACTACACCCAGTCTCAGTTGCTATCTCAGAGCACCCCGGGGGTGGGGCCAGCACGGCAGACCCAGGATTGAACCCCTTTCCCCTGCACCTGCTTGCAGGCACTTTAAACTGCTGAGCTATGTGGCTGGCCCAAAACCTCAGAGTATTAACAGAAAGGAGATTATGATTCAGTGCCAATGTATCACTCCCTATCAGTCCTGCCAGGTCAACATGCCTGTATTAGTTAGGATTCACTAGAGGAGAGATAGATAGATAGATAGATAGATAGATAGATAGATAGATAGATAGATAGATGCAGACAGACAGACAGGCCCACAGACAAACATACAGACAAATGACAGATATGTAGGAAAAAGAGAAAGACAGAGAGACAGAGACAAAGAGACAGAGACCTATAAGTGAAGCCTATAATGTCTTCATTATAGACAGCAAAGGGGCTGCCTCTTCCCTGCATATCCAGAGGACCCAATCAACTCTCTGAAGCCCCGAGTTCCTTGCAGAGACATCTATGAATCCATAATGGGAAACTAAAGGGTATAAGCCAGAAACTTGGAGACAGCTACGCAAAGTGATGGTGAATATTGGAACTCCTCCAAAAAAGTGAGGCTTCCTTCTTTTCCTTTTTATTCCATTCAGATTGGTTGGTGCCATACACCCAGGGTGAGTTTACCCACTTCAAGAAATCTATCATCCATACACTTCCAGAACTTTGCACTTTGCTAGGCACATCTTATTCCGGATGGCACCATAATTAAATACCATGATGTCCAAAGCTATGGTGGGAATGTCTTTCCCCAAAACGCAACCATTGATAATTCCATCTTTAATGTATCAGTACTATGAGGTGTGGCCAAATGTGAAGTGATTGTCATAAAGACAATTCTACTTCCACAAGTACATTTATGTCATCAAGGTGGGAGTCAATTTATCATGATAGAAATAAGATCCTTATGAAAAGATGGCTCTCTCTCTCTCTCTCTCTCTCTCTCTCTCTCTCTCTCTCTCTCTCTCTCTCTCTGTCTCAACCAATAACAAAAGTTGACATGGTCGTAAGGAAAAGGAACACTTCTCTACTGTTGGTGGGAGGTAGAGTGGTGAAATCATTGTAGAAATCAGGGTGCGGATTCCTCAAAAAATAGAACTAGCATCCCATTTGATCCAGCTTCTCCTTCTGGGTATTTTCTAAAAAAGATACCTACACTTTAATAGTAGATTTTTCCATCCTGCAGCAGAATTATAAATCATTACAATAAATTTCTGATTATTATAAATGACGGAGCCACAGACACAAAGCTCTGTGACAGAGACACGAAATGGACAAGGACACCCACTCCTAAAGAAAATCACTAGCTTAAGAGAATCTAGACCTCCAAGTGGTCCAACCACTTCAATACCTCCTCACAAAGCTACAGTCAATGCCATGCAAAAATCAAAAATGGTTTCAGAGTAAAAGACGATGGTTCTGCACAACAGATATAGAGTTCTAGATTCAACCAGCAACCAGGCCCAGCATGTGCTATAGACCACCCTGGGTCTGCTGGAAACTCATTCGATGCAGCAACCAGGCCCACACCCAGCACATAGTAAGAACTCCCTGTGCCTGCCAGAAACTCATTAAGCCCAGCTTCCAGGCCCAGCACATTATGTACACCACCTGGTGCCTGTGGGAAACTCATTTGACCCAGCAACCAGGCCTGACACATGAGTGAGACCTCCCTGGGCCCGCTGGAAACTCATTCAACCAGCAACCAAGCCCAGTGCTCCCAGTGTGGAAAACTGCTGCAGAGCACCCTGCAGAGGGACTAGAGACAAGAAACCCCAGCTGATTCAGGAGCAGAACATTTTGCCAGAGTGGCAAGGCAGGTTTGCCTCCAAGGGCTACAGCGGGAAGAAGTGGAGCTGAGAAGCCAGACCCAAGCCTCACCCACCTGGATGACTTTGAACTTGGTAGATTCAGACCTGGTGCTAAGGTAACAACTCTACCAAGCCGGGCGTGGTGGCTCACGCCTGTAATCCCAGCACTTGGGAGGCTGAGGCAGGAGGATCGCTGCGAGTTCGAGACCAGCTTGGGCTACAAAAGTGAGCTCAAGGCCAGTCTGAACTGCATAGTGAGGCCCTGTCTCAAAAAGGCAAAAAAAGAAGAAGAAAAAAGAACTCTAGCAAAACTCTAAACCAAAATTCAAAAGGCAGGGCTGTACAATATGACAAAGAGATGGAGGAAAATGCTCTCTCAGGGCCCAAACCCACCCAGAACAAATACAGGAGAAAATATCATAGAAGAAATTGGAAATCACACACCTGAAACCTCTGAAATAATAGCACCTGAGGCAAAGAAACAACTGCAGAAAGGCAGAGAGGAAATTAGATCAGATATAATTTCTGAAGCAAAAAAAGAAGAAATAATACCTATAATAAAAGAAGCACTAAGTGCTTCTAAAGACAATGACAACAAATAGAGGAAAATTTTTAAAAAATGATGGAATCCTTGAATGAGCAATACAAGAAAGTAATAGAATATATGAAGCAGATTCAAAGTGCTACACAGGAATTTAAAATCTCAATCACAAGCTGGCAAAACCATTTCAGTGAAAATAGACTTTCAGACTTTAAAGACATCATAGCAGCTAATGAAGAAGTACGAAAAGATCTCTTAAAAATAATGAGAATGCAAGAAAAAAATTCATCTGCAAGATGATGCAAAGAAGAGCAATGTAAGACTAATAGACATCAGTGAGAAAGAAGGAATCAATACAAATGATATAAAAAGAACATGGAGAGAAGTAACACTAAAACTACACTTGGAATGCATGTCATTCTGGACTTTTAGATGTGTATTGCTTCTAGTGTAAATTCAGTTACTGCTATACTCTCTCAAGTAAATGGTTGGTTAACAAAAAATAAAAAAGGATATTAGCTGAGAATAAGAGACTAGGCAAAATGTCATAGGCTTGACAGGCTATAATTTTGTGCATCCTTAGATCTCTGAATGTCTGTGTAAAAATGTGTAACTACTTTTATCACATTCTGTAGAGATTTAGGAGAATATCAATGATTAAAAGAAAATACAAATGTCTAGCTAACTCTAAGATATTTGATATTCAGAAAGGCAGTGATGTTGAGTTCAATTACCTATGTTATAGAGTAATAGTATCAAGAAGCTTCTCTGCTGGAGGGTTGAGAATGTAAGTTAACAGACCAAAAATTGGAGAAAAAGAAGGGCTACCAGGATAGCCATCATTTGGGGTCTAGCCCTTCAAGGTCAGTGAGGACTCAGGACATAAGAGAACCTGTGCTGTAACATCCTATAACTCAGGGGTTTCTGAAATCTTCTGGTCAAGGAAATTATGGGACCTCAGAGGAAAGGGATAAATGTCAAGGGAGTGTCAAGGGAGTGTCACCTGGGGAGAAAACATTCTCTCAGGCTTTCACAGAGAGCAAACTGTGTTTCAAGCAATGGCTATGATTAGTCCTGATGGCTGACTCTGACAACAGTTCTACAAAGCACTGTATATGGTTCCAAAGTTAATCCTGAGGAGATTTGACCTTGGAAAATGCAAAAATGAAAGTTTTGTTAGACAGGTCTTACTTTAACTTGCCCTCGATCACCCAGCAGAAAAGTTTAATTACGAGGCATACAACACAGAGCTAGATTAGTGTGGTGAGCTGTAAGAGGCTTAAATCAACAGCCTTCAAGTTATATTTTATTCTTAGTAATTCTTTACTGCCATGGAAACTTTTTCCAAGTTGATATCTTTGTATATATTCACCTATTCAAATACTATGTGAGTACTTGAATTAATTACAGATATGTACATATGATACAGAACATTCTGGCCTCTAAATTGGCCTCATGTTTGATTTGAATTTTGGAATACTATTTTGAAATATCTAATTTAATTTAGTTAATTAATATTTAGTTAATTTTCTGAACATTGTTTAATTATACCTTTTTTTATGATTCACACTGTATCTCTGACTTATAATCTACTTATAAGGCATAGCATGATATTTTCTTCTAGTATTAGAAACTTTAAAAAGAAAAATATGTATATGTATATGTACATACAAGGATACATATATATAGGATAGATATATAGCTACTTTGTCTTAGTTCATTGAGAATAAAAGTTTGTAGTTATATTGTTTAGACAAGTTATCAGGTCTGTACCCTTTCCTCTGAATAACACTATAAAGACAACAATGTGCGTAGTATTAATTATTATAACCACCCTACTAACTTGTTTGTTTCGTGGCTATTTTATCTTTTTTCTCAATAAAATAAATATTAAAAAACAGATATAGAGTTCTACTTCAAGAAAGGCAAATGAGATGTTAGGAAGCAAACTTTAATTTATCAGCCACGCTCATGAGCAAAAAACAAAACAAACAAACAAACAAAAACCTGATTCAATACCACGGGAAGCACTCTATTGTGTCAGTGCCAAAGGAACATCTTTTCTCAAATCTTCTGGGAAGTGGCATGAAACATCTTGGCTCCCTACTGGGAGACATTTGCACAGGCAATCTGCCGAGGAATAATAAGGTTCAGCACCTGAAGTCTGAGGCTATAGTTGTATTTAAAGGAAGAAACGAGTATAAATCACCATGCTTGGCTGACAGTTTAATAATTAACTGGCCGGAGGAAAGAAAGAGGATAGAGGGCAAAGCCTCCTTCTCTCTTCGTGGTTATCCCTGTGAGGCCAAGTAGGATCCCAGTTTCTGCTGAGGGTCAGTAGCCTTTGTCTCTGAAGCTTAAATTACCCACACTGACAGGCCAAAACTCTAATCTTGGGAGTTTGTAGAAAAATTCAAGCAGAAAGGAGGCAGCAGTGAAATTCTCACCAAAAAAAAAGTTTCCAGTAAAAGTTCTAAAAAGTCACTTTGTCTTTTGTACAACAACCAATCAGCTTTATTAAATGACATGGTCGCAATGTCAGAGGCACCTACCTAGTCCAGAACATTGTGGGTTATAGTCATTGTGTAGATGTGTTGAGTGCCCTCACACAAGCCTGGATCATTTCAGACCAATTTCTAAATTGCTTTAGATTTTATCTTGTTGGGTAAAGTGCTTCCTATCTTTCCCTCTCTCGCCTTTTCTTTCTACCACTTTTAAGAAATAGAATGATAAATCTCTACTCTTTGAGGTTCCAGGGTTTACACAGGAGATGAGATCAAGAGAAAGAAAATGAAATTCTCAAATATTTACCTAAATGTGCAAAGAACTGAATACCAAGCAGTGAATCTAACAAAAATCATGTAAGATCTCTATAGAGAAAACTGCCAAACGTTACTGTAAGAAAGTTAATATGATCTAAATAAATCAATGGATATTCCGAGTTCATGGGTTACATGATTCAAAAATGTCACTCTCGAAATTTTCCATAAATTGATCTCAACATTTGGTGTAGTTCATATCAAATCGTAAACCTTAAAAGTACTCTCTTAAGGAATTCTAATATATATGTTAAATATACATGAAAAATAAGGGGCCAGGAATAGTCCAGGACAACAGTGTGAGAGAACTTCAAACCAACACATTATAAGGCTTCCATAATTTAAAAAGATATTTAGGCACAAGGATAAAAACTAATGCAATAAAAAGTCTGGCCAGATAGCTCAGCAGACTAAAGCAACTGATTAGACAAGCACAGGGTCCAGGGTTCAATCCCCAGTGTACCATGCCAGCCCCATGCCTTGGGCACACTGAGAGGGTGACTGAGGCTTGGCATGACAGTGTCCACCTGTAATCCCGGCACTTGGGAGGCTGTGAACAGGAGGATCACTACAAGCCTAATCGGTGTAGCAAGACCTTGTAGACACCATCGACCCTATACTAAATACACTTTAAAAAGAGAATGTAATAGAACAAATATAGGAACAGATTCTGTCTATCATCAATTTTTGACAAAGAAGACCTCACAATGTGAATGTGGTCATTCAAAAAATTGGTGCTCAAAGAATTGGATATTTGGAAAGAAAAAAATTGAAGCTTAGATCATAGCATTCACTGAACACAAAAATCAGTTGTGGGACAAGGAGCATAGCTCAGTGATAAAGGATATGTTTAGCATACATGTGGCCCTGAGCTCAATACCCAGTACCTACAAATAATCAATTTAGAATATGTTGTAGATGAAGATACAAAAGGAAAACTACATCTTTTCAAAGAAAACAAAGAACAGTAGCTTCACTATCTTGCGGAAAATGTCTCTCAAATAAGGCTAAACTGTACTAAACACAGGAAAATTTTAATAAATTGTATGCCATTATTTAAAAAAAATATTCCAGCCCGGCGGATGGCTCAGTGGTCTAAAGCCCCTGCTTGGGCAGCTTCAGGGACCGCGGTTCGATCCCCAGCACAACATGCTGTGCCAGCCCTGCCCTTGGGGCGGGCTGAGCTGGCCATAAAAAAAAAAAAATATTCCAATTGTTTGATCAATCTGGCATGCCTATATCTGATAATCTGAGCAACAAATTGGATGATTACAATATGTAATACAACAAGCATTGCTAATTTTCCATTCTTGTTTTGAAATTTTGTACTATTTTAATTATTCTATGTTGCTTTCTTTATGCCTTATGTTCCTGATATTTGTTTTTATTTTCCTACTCTTTAAAATGAAAAAGTAAAAGAAAAGCAATCTACTGATCAGAGAACATGCCATTGAGGGCTGGGGAGATAGCTCAGTAGCCTAAGCACCTAATGCTGAGAGTTGACAGAGGCATGGAGCATCCAGAACACTGGGCCCATGGAGCCGCCCACTGTAACCTGTCATGGTGACACGCACCTAATCCTATCATAATTCTATGAGTGGGGAGGCTGAGACAGGAGCGTCATTACAAGTTTAAGCTGTGTACCAAAACCCTGTACCAAATACATAGATAAATAAGAGATGTTTTAAAATAACAAACATATCATTGAGAAAAAATTTGTGAAACATATATTCTAAAAAGGCTTCGTATCTAGAATTTATCAAGAATTCAAAAAAGAGAAATTAAATGAATAGAAATCATGGGGAAAATATACAGAAATAAGCAAAAGTAAACAAAGAAAAGCATTATGTGTTGTTCTAAAAAAATATATTTTTAATATAAAAAATGTTGGAAAAATAAACAGGCACTTCACAAAAGAGGATATCAAAATGGCTAGGATGAACCAGATCTATGTGTGTAAACATTGCATAGTCTCCCTTAGTGTAAGAACTCAAAAGAAGAAAATATTGCAAGGCACACCACAGCTAAGTGGAAATCAAGAATTTAAGGATTAAACAATAAAGAGACAGCAAGCAGAAAAGTTAGGAAACATGGCAGCAGCAAACCCATGCACTTCTATACACACGATGAACTAGACAGTGGTCCTAAGAATCTCCAACAGGTTTTTGACACTGAGGATAGCAATACGTAATACTAAAACCATGCTTAGAATGCCTGTCATTCTGGTCTTTTAGATGTGTGCTGTTTCTAATATTTCAATTATTGCTATACTCTCTCTCAAGTAAATGTTTGTTTAAAAAATGCTGAGTTTCATTCATTGTTAAAAAAAAAATGGAATGCAGGACCACGACCTGGTTGAAATGAAAGATGGACAATGCTAAGTGTTGACAGAGGAATGGAGTGCCCAGAACATTCTTGCACTGCTAACAAGACAATATGTTGATGCATCACTTTGACAACCTGACTGTACTTACCAATCCAAACACATGTATTTCTTCTTATCCAGAAATTCCACCCCCATGTAGATTATAGCAAAAGAAAAACATTCATCAAAACACGTGACGCCAGGCGTGGTGGCGCATGCCTGTAATCCTAGCACTCCGGAGGCTGAGGCAAGAGGATCGGTGTGAGTTCGAGACCAGCCTGAGCTACAAAAGTGAGCTCAAGGCAAGCCTGAACTGCATAGTGAGACCCTGTCTCAAAAAGACAAAAAAAAAAAAAACACGTGAACAAGAACCATCATAAGAAAATTATTCACAACTGCCAAAAATAGAAGAACTCCAAACATCCATAAGTAGCAGAATTTATACTTTGGGAAACTGCATTTCCATGGTATTGGGGTGAAAATTGTATTTAGAATGACAGTAATGAGTGAGTACTTAAGATGGACGCTGCTGGTACTATAATGAGCAGTATTATAATTTTGATTTGGATTATGTTTGCATATTTACTTAGTGAATATTCATTAAGCTCTTTGCTTGTGACCAGTAAATATTTCCCTATATACTTTAACATTCAGTAAAGAAATTTTAAATGATGGCAGAGAGAGAGAAAAGGAATTAAAAAGAAAAATGTTTTCCTCTGCCTAGAAAACAAATGGATGGAAACAAATCCAGTGTTGGTCACATTATTTGCCAACTGGACACTACTTCGTGTGGCTTGTCAAGCGACAGAGCAATGCCCCCGTTCCCCCAAGGCAAAGCAACCAACATTACCAACTTTTGATATTGCCCATACATGCAAAACTCTCATTCTCTCTCTGGTTTGAGAAAGATCTTTCTACAAAATGTTTTCCAAGTTTAGTTTAAAAAAAAAAAAAGCAATTCTATCAAAATCTCACCTTGTGTTTAACAGGGTCTTACCTATGCCCATCGTCTGGAAGAAAACAGTCTCACAAAGTTTGAAGGCATCTATGTGCCACACACAACACAGAATGTGTAAGCCCAGCTCAAAATTCCCCTTTGAAGTACAAACTTATACAGATGAATGCACATAAGATTGTCATTTTTATAGGTCAAAACTGAATGATTTCCAGTAGTGTAACTAACAAGAAAACATATATCTAATGAGAATTTCTTTAAAAAACAAAAAACTATCCAAAATCAATTTTCCCCTACTGCAGTTACCCACCTCAAAATGTTGCACTCCGTCCTTCACTCTAGCCAAACCTTGACATCATCACTGACACTTTCTAGCTCTAAGATTGTCTACCCAACCTATAAGCAAATCAACCCTATTGCCATAGAAGCATTTCAGAATCAGATTATTTCTTATGACTTTCACTGTATTATTTAATCTAGGTTGCCATTGCTGATGGCATGACCATTTGTAATGATTTTCCCTGATTACTTCCTCCCCATCCAACTCCCTGCTTAGTTGCTTAGTTAATCCCAGTTGCCAGGATGATCCTTTAAAATGCTATGGCAGTTTGTGTCCCTCTTTGGCTTAAAATTCTCTAACGGTTTCCCATCTCACTCAAGTAAAAGTCCACAACTGCCTGCAAAGTCCCATAAGTCCAGCATAAACATGCAAACACGATGGATGAATTACTGCACAAAGCAAAAAAGGGCAAACTGTCCCAGGAACTGAGGCTCTTCCCGCTCTCCATTCCACTATACTTAGACCATTTTTCTTTCCCTTATAGTCCATGCTGCCTGCTCAAACTTGGATCTCACATCCATGTTCTAGGATGCAGAATGAAAGATAGAGGAAGAAGGCCACGCCCCTTTTGTTCTAAGTTAGGTAAATCCCAGGAAGATCCACACATTACTTCTGTTGACAGCTAATTGTTCATAATCTAAGCCAGCCTTTTTTAACCTTAGCACCATAGACATTTTATGATTGATCATTCTTGGCTGTGGAGGCTGTCTTTCATATCCTAAGGCACTTAGCAGAAGTCCTGCTAGCATGTTACCAGGAACCATAAACACAATCTCCCACCCCCAGTTATGACAACTGAAACTGTGTTCAGACATCAAGTATCCCAAAGTGTATGAGAGTGGCAGCCCTTTTTGAGACCACTGTCTTCAACTGAAAGAGAGTTGGCAAATTGCAGAATGGCACTATCAGGTGATAAAATCAGCATTTTAAATTTCGAGATAGTTTGAAGATTTATCAAGAAATGACTAGACCCTGTTGAGAAAAATATATGTGATTCCCAAAGCAAACACAGTTGTCAGTTCTTGGAGATTTCACTGAATCTTCATCTACTTCTTTATTATATAGCGTGTAGCCCAACATTTAATAATGTATATTCCTTGTTTTTTCTTCACTTAGGAAAATCTTTTTCAAATATATCATATGACCTTTTTACCTAGAGATGCAAGCTTTCTTTCATTTCTGAAAAGCTTTCTTAATTTGATTCTTTAAACAATGGTTCAGTTTCCTTCCGTTGGGCTACCTTCATCATTATCCCTCAGTACAGCATTCTGAATTTACCAGGACCATCTTCTCTATCTGCTTTTGTTTTCCACTATCTTTTTAAAATGGTCGAACAGAGAGGAGATGGGCAAAGAAATATATCTACGTATGTATGAAGGACGGCTTGCTCAATTGTACTGTGGTTTGCTGCTGATCTATGGAAAGGAGCGGCTAATGATTAATTTTTGGTCTTTTTTTTCATTTTTTCCTGTTTCTCGCCTCTTAATTTCTTATAACTTTTCCTTCTTTTATTTTTTCTTGTGCATGAATATATCTAACAATCTGAAGAACGAAGTTGAAGACAACGCTACGCAATACAACAAATACTAGCGAATTCGTACCATTTTGTTTAGTGAAATTCTGTGTCATTTCTAATTTTTATTACTACTTTGTATTCTCTTTTAAAAATATAAAGAAGTGTTCAGGCCAATTACCTTTTGCTTCTCCTTACCTTATTTTCGGCCATATGGATCGCTTTCGCAGCCATCTTATCCCAGAGGTTGAACTTATTTGTTCCCTGTCTTCCTTGTCTGCTTACACAGCATCTAACTTTCATATCTCTATTTTCTAGATGCAATTACATCATCATGTTATTTTTATTACTAATGATATGCTTGATCATAATCTTTATTTCTCCAAGGCAACATTTTTGGGTGGTGAGTTTTTAGCCTATCATTACTTTTATAATTATGTTCCCCGCACCATGTCTATCCATACCTGCATCTAAGTATGAATGTTCAAGTTATTCCTTTTCCTGATTACTCACAAATGAGATGAGTTCACATAAGGATAAACATTTATAGAAAATATCTAAGTGACTCACAAGGAACCATATGTCAAGCTAAAAGGAATCCCTTTCTCATACACCAAGTTGTGAATAATGTTAAGCATACTTAATTCCCATACCTCAATTCAGTTAAGCAGCCATCTAGGCCAGCGGTTCTCAACCTGTGGGTCACGACCCAGGCAGGGGTCAAACGAATACATAATGCATATCAGGTATTTACATTCTGAATCATAACTGTAGCAAAATTACAGTTTTGAAGTAGCCACCAAAGTTATTTTTTGATTTGGGGTCACCGCAACATGAGGAACTGTATTGCGGGGTCACGGCATTAAAAAGGTTGAGAGCCACTGATCTAGGCTTTTCACAACATACCTTCTCTCTTTTCCACCCTGCCTCATGATCAGCATATTTTCTTATATTATTGATTGTCAGATTGTTAGTAATTACATTCAGTCCTCCTTGCCTTTCACTTCATCAGTAAGGCTCAGTTCATTTCCTGCACCTAATTCTCACATATTCTCCCTGTTCCAAGCAAGAATAGCACTAAGACCCATTCATCTCTCCTAACATCATCACTCTTTTCCTCTTATATCAGAACCACAATATTATTAGGGATAACAATGCAAACTTCTGAAAGTTTACTTTGTCTGGACTCCTTTTCAGCTAGGCACAACTGTATAATCAGAACCATACCACATAGCATTATGAAAGAATTGAGTAATTTATCTAAAAAAAAAAAAAGATATAAGAATCTCTAAAAAGCTTTTGTTAACTTTTCTACTATCTCAAGTATAGATAACATAGTGTATATTCCAGCAAATTCTAACATCAGTAGGTTCCCACTAGAATGATGGAGTATTAAAGCAAAAAATCCAATATCTACATAATAGTGTATCTGGTAATTAATTCTAGATAGCAAGCTTCTATATTTCTCTTTTATAAGGGAAAAACAAACGTCTGTAATTTGGGATGTTCTGTGAAAAGGCAATAAACATAATAGCAAACTAAACAACAAAGCATTGTTTTCAAAGGTGCATTACTAAATTTGAAGAAACATTCTATAAGCCTATTTCAGAGGAGCAGCCATAGACATCTTCTTCTTAAATAGAGCCATTATTTATTTGAATTCACCTGCATTTGACTCCCTTCCCCCAGTAGTGTGTTCTGCTGTGACATATGTTTCCTAGTGTTCCTTAAGATGGAACTTGCATGTTCTGTTTCTTATGTGTTCTCTTTCAGAAATGCAAGAGCACAGAGCAGAAATGCTTTCTTGTATACCCCGGTGGGGTAAGAAGGAAAGAAATAAGGATCTCTTTTTTGTTGTTGAGTTTCTTAAGGGTAGAGAGAAAATAGTTGGGAAATTACGAAAGATTGATGAATGTTTCTTTCTCCTTCTCTGTCTGATTTATGGGAAAGGTAAACACAACAAGTCTTCAGAACAATGATATCATCAAGGGACAGCTTGTTTCTTCCAGAGTAAAAATAAAGCCATCAAGATGTTGAGAATAAAGGAGCACCAACTATTGATAACCTGAGAAGTATAAAGTATAAGAGAAGAGAAACCTTGAAACGGCAGGGAAGTGTCCAGAGTAGATCAAACTTGTATGGTTACTAAAGACCACAGTAGTGGTGAACAGGGAGACCGGGATTTTAAGTGGCTGAAGAGAGCAGGGATGTGTTCTAGCAGCACCAGAGGAAGGGAGAGCCATCCTATTTCATTCCACATTTTCAGAGATAGGAAATAAATATGACTTAGATCCAAGTCCTTATGCAGACAAGTCACCCTTTCTCCTGTCGTCTTGGCAGCTCTTTAAGATCCCAATGTTTGATCACCATACCCTAAAATTTACAAAAACCTTCTCTCTATACTACCTAGCCTACAGCTGAAAGCATTCCACATAATTGCACCAATTATAGGAGGCCGGCAGAAAACCTAAGCCTGAGAGTGTTTTGTAGGCAAGTTCTGCTTTCTTCCTGCCATAAGCTCTCTTCGGTAAGGAAACTTAACATGTGGACTCTGGCTTTCATCTGGAAATTGAAAAGAAAAGGGGGGAAAACAAAATTATATTAAATACTATACTTTCCTCAAAACACTCCCCTTGCTCTGATTCTCCACATGGGATGGAAGTTTTTTTTCCCAGCTGTGACCTCTGACAAATATGCTTTTTGTATCAAGAGTAACAGACACATTGTTGGCAAAAAAAAATAAATAAAATAAAATAAAAATAAGATGTGTCCAAAACTCTCTCCCCTAAGATGACCCCATGTTCTTGTTCCTTATCAATTCCTTTAACCTTCATTCTTTACAAGCAAGGTTTTTCAAAAGCTTTAACTACGACTTCAAAATAAAAAACATTTCAAACTGTTGCTGGTCTCTCTGCAGCAGAGGCATAGACCAACACCTCTCCATGTCCAAGATGGCCTTGGCTCTGCTGCTATCCACTGACTCTACCTATATTTACTCATGCTTGTTCAAATCCCTGGGTTAACACAACCAACTTATTCAAGTTTGCCAAGCCTTCCCAGGCTGCATCTCTTTCTGTCTCATACTCTGGAAATCCCCTCAGTTTCCTACAATCTGCAATGGTTGCTCACTCAACCCTAAATTCACTCCCAGATGGTTTTGAAAATTATGAGTCTAGAAAGAAAGTATTGCCCTCATCAAAAATATGAACCTTCCAATATGGGTCATACTTTACTGCACGATGGGTCATTAAAAATTAGCAGGTGCCATCTTTTCATGAGCTTTCCAAATCGTTGCAGGGTGGAGAAAGCAATTTGATGAGTAGGATGAACAAAGACGCTTGGTAACATGGCCCACAGCTGTTTCAGAATCAAAGTAATTGGAAAGACTGTAGCCCAGTCCCCTGAAGGAATGCACTAGTTGAGTTCACTGTGATTCAAACGGCATCTTGAGCCACATCTCTGCCTCCCTGGACAGTGGAAGTAGATGAGGAGCTAGGCAGAGGAGGCGGACAGCTGCAACAAGAGAAACCTGCACTGCCACTGTCTCCTCCTCCCTGGCTGTTTTGCTGTGCTCCTGTGTGGGGAAATGCATCATCTGGTCTGCAGAACAGACTAAAACTAAGGCTCACATGAGTAGAGATCAAACTTGAGACATAGATTTCATTGGAACAGTGCTTTACTGAACTAGCCAGCCATAGAAGAGCCCATAATTGACTTGCAAATGCTTTCAGGCACAGAACTCTGTGTATTGCAGCAGCTGGAACTGAGGTCCAACCAAAGAATAAGAGCCCAGCAGAAAAAGGAACGATTCAGAAACACCCCGATGATCCCTTTTGTTGGCAAAGCTGTCCAGCGTTCATGCAGCTTTCATGAAGCCCAGTTCTAATGAATCTGTGACCTTATTCCAACCAACTGCTTCCCTGAGTCACAAATGCCTCTCCAGCTTTGAATGCCCTTCCCTCCGAGTAGACTCTGAAGGTCTGTTTCCTTATTAAGTTTAATTGAAACATGACTGAACCATGGTCTTTCAGAAGCAGGGAATTCCCCACCAATATAATGTGTAGAACAGATGGGTGCCACCAAGGCACCAGAGACATGACACAGCTTTTATAATTCACACTGATGAAAAGCTCAGTCTGGCCTGGAATGTTTCCAGAACCACCCATCAAAAGCCAGATGCTCAATAGATGGAAAGTGGTACACCATATTTAGACTGAAGATCCTCAGGGTGGCAGCCATGGGACATGGAAGAGACGGAACGAGACCATAAGTTTAAAAGGAAGCACTAGTGCACTAGTCAAAAGGGCTGGAATTCATCTTCTGTTCTTTAACCCAGGCCACCAGGTTAAATTGTGTGCTACAAATGATCTACAAGTGTTTCTAGAGGTTGAGATCTTTGCTACTGGTTGGGACTTAGAGGAATGTCAGACTGCAGGCCAATTACTCAGGCTGTGAGTGAGTAATTTTCCTTATTTCCACAATAAGCTATAGCACTATAATCACTTCAATGTGTACTGTGTTGAACAATGTTTAAAATGTTCAAACGCTCAATGGGAAGTACTAATGTAAACCTATTACTCTATCTGTCTCTGATGCACTTCCTGTTGAACGAATGCTCCTTCCAGGCACAACTACCAGTATGGCGTGTGTGGAGGACCACCTGGATGCCTCTCCCTGACAGAAACAATTATCTCCACATTGGCTAACCCTGGTCCAGCTTTCATGTACTGACACATACAGAGTTGCCTGGGACTTTTCCTTTTTGCTTCAATTGGCTCTAAGCAATGCAAATCGGTCTAGTGAAGAGCTAATGTGAAGTCTTTGAATCAAGGTGATAGGTCAGTTCCCCACCCCCACTCCCGGACTCAGAGGAATGCTTAAACTGGGCAGTAGGGAGAATCATGGTCCATGATTGCCCTATCACTGTCAGCTGGGACTAAGGCTTGAGATAAGAGGCTATAAAATCCTAGGTCATTAAAAAATTACACAAGGCCTGAAGCAATAGCCCCCAAATGTTAGTTATTACTTCAAATTATGTCATGCAGATTACTCCTTCTGCGTATTGCAGAGGTGATTTCAGACCCCCTACGTCGCTGGGACTCACAGCGCTCACACACTTCCCACCACACTCAGAGCCACTCATCCCCAAGCGATGCCCCTCTTCAAAAATTAACGAGACCTGAGTTTAGTCCTAGACTGAGGTCTTTGTTCAGGTTAATCGCTGCCTTAGTTGGACCTTAGGACCCCTCGGCTCCCCCATAACTACAAATAGGTCTTAGTGTCTTTATTCTTGTCAACGATTGCACTGGAAGTGTAAATTGGAATTAACTCACCAGCATTCCAATAACTTTTCTTTTCTTTTTCTTTTTTTGTGGAACTGGAGATTGAACTTAGGCCCTTGGGCTTGCCAGGCAAGTGCATAGTTTACTGAGCTATCTCACCAGCCCCACAGTAACTTTCCTTTGGGGTTGCGAAGACAAATTTCCCAATTTCCCAGACCACAAGGACCAGGAAGAGCATCTCTGCTGTATGGAAAATGTGGGCTGCAGGGCCAGCGAGATAGCTCAGCAAACTAAAGCACCTTCTTAAGCATGCTCAGGCTAGCATAGCAAAACCTATTTGATTCCTGGTACCACATTCCATACCAGCCCCTCCCTGAGGAAGGACTGAGCTGGCCAGAGTTCAGGTGTAGTGGCGCATGCCCGCAATCCCAGCACTGGGGAGGCTGAAAACAGGAAGATCACTATGAGTCTGAGCTAAGTAATGAGAGACCCTGGAACAGCCAAATACATTTTAAAAAGAAAGGAAAGGAAATATTGGCTGCTTTTTGACTCACTGTATTGAGATATTTAAAGCAGCTATGAATGCCATTCTTTCCTGAACTTCTTTGGATTATTTTTCTTTCTTTCTTTCTTTCTTTTTTTTTTTTTTTTTTTTTTTTTTTTTTTTTTTTTTTTTTTTTTTTTTTTTTTTTTTTTTTTTTTTTTTTTTTTTTTTGTATTATGGCCGTCTCAGCCTGCCCTAGGGGTGAGGCTGGGGTAGCATGTGGTGCCAGGGATCAAACCGCAGTCCCTGCAGTGGCCTAAGTGCTTTAGACCATTGAACCATCATTTTTTTTTTCATCAATTTTTTTTTTTATTTTAAAGCCTAAAAATAGCAGAAAAAAAGATAGAAAAACAGTTACAAGTAAGAATACATATAGTACAGAATTTCAAAACCAGAAAAATTTAACAGTGGTTATATTAGATATTTTCATCATCGGATCAGTTTAGATTAATAGGTATATAAGATTGATCAAAACAATTAAACATTAACACTCTATAAAAATTAATTTTTTTAGCAGTTGACACACTACATATTGTCCTCTCAATAGTTACACAGAGCACAGGGTGTGGGCATGACACACCTTCCAATTGATATTGGTAGGAAAGAAAAAAATAATTCTTCTCTTTGAACTAAGAGGAAGCAGATGCATACACAGTCCAATGTTCCACAACTGCAGGACCACTGAACCATCTTGCCAGCCCTATTCCCTGAACTTTTTATCAAAACATTTTTCATAGCTTCCTCTTGCCTTTAGAATAAAATGGAAGTCCTTAGTAGAGTTTTGAAGGTCTTTCAGATCCAACTTCTCATAAGGATGGAGTCTTTCTTGCTTGTGACAAATCCTACTTTAACTGGAATAAGCAGAAGACAAATGCACTGAAGTCTGTTCAGCAATGTGGAGAAATTCTGAAATAGTCAAAAATAATAGCCAAGAGCCGGGCGTGGTGGCGCACGCCTGTAATCCCAGCACTCGGGAGGCTGAGGCAGGAGGATTGATGCAAGTTCGAGACCAGCCTGGGCTACAAAAGTGAGCTCAAGGCCAGCCTGAACTGCATAGCAAGACCCTGTCTCAAAAAGACAAAAAAAAAAAAAAATAAATAAAATAAAATAATAATAATAATAATAATAATAGCCAAGGGCATGTCAGTTTCCTACCCTGAAAACTTCCCTGATACCATCATTCACATGGACCTCCAGTCCCCCTGTCTTGCTGTGTACCAGGCACCAGATGCTGCCCACTTGCTGCTCCTGAAAGTTCCCAGTGTGACTACCGTACACCCTGGAAACTGGGTTATCATGGCATCTCCTCCGTCCCCTGCTCTCCTATAAGGGGAAGTTGCTTTGAGGTGGGGACCAGTGACTGCTGATGTTTCAAACATGCCTGTGTTGGCTACGTGGGAATTTGAGGAAAGGTTGCTCTAGTTTCAAGCTTAGGAAGATAGAATGCCCAAGGGTGGGGACACTGAAAATTCTGGCAAATATCCATTTGCTTTGCTACATGCACTTACTCCAGAGTTCCAACCCAGCCCTCAGTAATTCTCTCCTTTCTTCAAAACTATAAGTTGCCCAACATTTTTTGACACACCATGGACTGGTTTCATAGAAGATAAGTTTTTCATTGGTCAACGGGAGGATGGTTGGCTCAGTTACTCTTCTGTCATTGTTGATACAAATGCCTGACACCCAAAATGAAGGGGGGAAAAGGTTTATTTAGCTCACAATTACTGGAGGTTTCAGTCCATACTTGGCTGACTCCAAGGCTGAGTGGCACAGGCCAGAGAGCATCCAGTTCATGGCAAGGAGACAGCAAAAATGGAAACAGAGACAGAAGCTGTCTCTGTCTTATATTACATTCTGGTTCCTTGCCTCAAGATATCTGCCTCCGGCTACACCCATAATCCCACCAGTACTCAGACCTCTAATCCCAGCCTTGGACCACCCATAGTCCCAGTGGATCATTAGTTAATGTCAAACTCTAGAAGTACCCACCCCATGACTGCATGAGGTTTTGAGGGGACAAGTAGGCACAAATTATAATATTCAGCCCCTGAACCCCCAAAGTCTCAGGCACATCTCTTTGTGCAAAAGAAGTTTTAATCCATCTCAAACAGTTGTCAAAGTCCCGACAGTTTCAGCCTTGCTGAAAAGTCCAAGTGCCAAGTCTCCCCAAATATCCAAGGCAAACTCTTAGCTATAAGCCCCTGTACAGAAGAAAAGTTAAACACAGCCAACATTCAAAGGCACAAGATAAACAGTACCATTCCAAACGTTACAAACAACAAGGGAATACAAAACACTGGGACCAACACAAGTCCAAAGTCCAGCAGGGCAAACACTAAATTTCATACTTCCAACTGCAACATTCAAAGCAGTCTGCACTGAGTTGCTAGCTCCAAAGGCCTTACATGGCTCCACCCCTAAGGCACTCTTGGTGGTAGCTCCCATGGCTTCTCTCTTAGGTTGTCTTTGCTCCCTCCTTGTAGTTTCCCTTAGACAATCCACTTTTCTGGCTTTTCCAAACTTCTAGGGTTTCCAGTGAATTGGCTTCCCACTCTCTGCTTCACACACTGCCATCTTAGGTGCACACTTCCTGTCCTCCCAGGCCTTGTTCTGAAGTTGAACTGTAAGCCTTCTTAGCCTCACGACTCCTACGTTCTGAATGTACCTAACACCAACGCTATGTGGACGACGCCAAGGTCTGCTTCCAGCAGGAGCAGTAGTCATGCTTCCTTCTTTCTTGGTTATAGGGGTCAAGTGCCTGGATTGATGCGCACTCTGACCCTGATTCCAAAGAACAAGTTCTCCATGCTAGTGTCATTTTGGAACATGGGGCTCTGCAGCTTTCTTCTCAAGGCAAACTCTTTCTCTCTTGCAATTCTGAGGCTACAAAGGGTGGAGACCTGCCACCTTCTGTGAAGCCCTTTTGATTCTCTTATTCTTTCCCAGCAATGGAGATCCTCTCAGCTCCATCTTTGTAATCCATAGCTTTCCTGGTGCTTCCTTTCTGGCCAAAATCATGACATTGTAAATCATCCTGCTGTACTCTTTGCTCTTGGTTCTCAACGTAAATCTGACTAAACCCCCCCAGTAACAACCACGCCACCACCCCATTATTTGCCTGCTTTGAAATATCTTTTGAAAGATTAATCAATCTGCCATGCTTAATCTCAGTCTTAGATAAAGTCTTTGGACACAAGCAAAATTCACAGTCTTTGGGCCAAACTGTAACATAAATCATCTGGAGTCCAAAACCCAGTGCAGTCCTGCTTCTGAGCAGAAACCTCCCCAACCTGGACTTTATAGGCAGACTTCCACACGGTCTTCTGGTTTGAGCTCTGACCAGAATCTCTACTACAGAACAACTGAAGCTTTTCCAGTTCTTCACAAGTAGATGACCTCTCCAAACCTTTCCTATCTCTTCCCATAAGCCATTCCCAAAAACTTACAATCCACATGGTCAGGTTAGGTACAGCAATGACTCCACTCTCAGAACCAAATTCTGTCTCAGTTACTCTTCTCTCATTGCCGAGACAAACAGCCAACATCCAAAATGAAGGAAGGAAAGGTTTATTTATCTCAGTTACTGGTGGTTTCAGTATGTACTTGGCTGGTTCCAAGGCTGAGTGGCACAAGGCAGAGAGCATCCAGTTCATGAGGGCAGAACAGCAGCAATGACAACAGAGAGTCTTTCTCTGTCTCTCTTATATTACCTTCAGGCTCTCTGCTTCAGGCTATCTGTTTCAGGCCACACCCACAATCCCAGCAGCACTCAGACCATAAACCCAACCTTGTATCACCCATAAACCCAGTGGATCATGAGTTAATCTCAAACTCTAGAAGTCCCCAAGGCTTTGGGGGGACAACTAGACATAAGCCATAACAATGGTCTTAAAATTATTCAAGCACATTACATGTATCATGCGCTTTGTTTCTTTTATTATAGAAGATTCTGATAAACAAAATGCCACCAGTTGCGTCCATGCTCCTGTGAGAATCTGATGCTTCCACTGGTGTGACAAGAAGCACAGCTAAGGGAAGTTGGGGAGCAAGAGGAGCAATAAGTATGGTTGAAGATACCCCCCCAGCCTATTGTTCACCTCCTGGGGTACTCTGATCTGTTTTTTTTGTGGTTTGGGGACCTTGTTGTAAGAAATCATCTCCTGCCTGCCACACCGAGTTAATCATGTGGACATCAAGCTCTCAGATCTTTCAGGTGGAAAAGCGGGTGCAAACGTTGCTAAGGGCTGGCATTGTTTCCATACACTGTTCTGACAGCGACATGATGTGGTGACCCTCTTCCTGATAAGACACTGCCCTTTTATAAGGGGAAAAAACTATTTTGCTGTACAGTCTCTCAATGTCCCTATCACAGGATTTTTTGCCCTTTCTAGAACTTTCCTTCAACTTTTAGCAGGTGAAAAATTTGTGGAATGAGGATCTGCCCTCGGGGCCTTCCTTCTCCTCTTCCCCTCCTGACATTTCTCTGTGTCTTTGCCGGGTCCTAGAAAAGTAGGCTGCATCCCACTCCTAGGAACCCTGTTCGCAGGAGTTCTTAAAAGCATTATGGCTATACTCTCTCTCAAGTAAATGGTTGGTTAACAAAAAAATAAAAAAGGGTAATAATAATACCTATAAATAAAGATTATATAATTAAAAATAATACCTATAATAAAAGAAGCACTAAGTGCTTCTAAAGACAATGACAACAAATAGAGGAAAATTTTAAAAAATGATGGAGTGCTTGAATACGCAATATAAGAAAGTAATAGAATATATCAAGCAGATTCAAAGTGCTATACAGGAACTTAAAACTGCAATCACAAGCTGGCAAAACCATTTCAGTGAAAGCGAAAATAGACTTTCAGACCTTAAAGACATCATAGCAGCTAGTGAAGAGCTACGAAAAAATCTCTTAAAAATAACGAGAATTCAAGAAAAAAAATTCAACATCTGCAAGATAATGCAAAGAAGAGCAATGTAAGACTAATAGACATCAATGAGAAAGAAGGAATCAATACAAATGATATAAAAAGAACATGCAGAGAAGTAACACTAAAACTACACTTGGAAGGCGTGTCATTCTGGACTTTTAGATGTGTATTGCTTCTAATGTAAATTCAGTTACTGCTATACTCTCTCAAGTAAATGGTTGGTCAACAAAAAAATAAAAAAAGGGTATTAGCTGAGAATAAGAGAGTAGGTAAAATGCCATAGGCTTGACAGGCTACAATTTTGTGCATCCTTAGATCTCTAAATGTCTGTGTAAAAATGTGTAACTGCTTTTATCACATTCTATAGAGATTTAGGAAAATATCAATGACTAAAGGAAAATACCAATGTCAAGCTAAGTTTAAGATGTTTGATATTCAAAAAGGCAGTGATGTTGAGTTCAATTACCTATGTTATAGAGTAATAGTATCAAGAAACTTCCCTGATGGAGGGTTGAGAATGTAAGTTAACAGACCAAAAATTGGAGAAAAAGAAGGGCTACCAGGATAGCCATCATTTGGGCTCTAGCCCTTCAAAGTCAATGAGGACTCAGGACATAAGAGAACCTGTGCTGTAACATCCTATAACTCAGTGGTTTCCCAAATTTTCTGGTCAAGGAGATTATGGGACTTCGGAGGAAAGAGATAAGTGAAGCATAGTGTGTCTACGGAGAGTCACCTGGGGAGAAAACATTCTCTCAGGCTTTCACAGAGAGCAAACTGGTCAAGCAATGGCCATGACTCATCTCGATGTCTGACACTGACAACAGTTCTACAAAGCACTGCATATGGTTGCAAAGTTAATCCTGAGGAGATTGAACCTTGGAAAATACAAATGATAAAAGTTTTGTTAGATAGGTCTTGCTTTAACTTGCCTTTGATCGTCCAGCAGAAAAGCTTAATTACGAGGCATAAAACGCAGAGCTAGACTAGTATGGTGAGCTGTAAGAGGCTTAAATCAAAAGTCTTCAACATTGCCAGTTTCACTGATAACCCACTGCATTATGAAACATTGGACTATGTATACAACTACATCCTCCTACATCAAAAAGAAGAAAACTTTTTCTTCTTCTTCTTCTTCTTCTTCTTCTTCTTCTTCTTCTTCTTCTTCTTCTTCTTCTTCTTCTTCTTCTTCTTCTTTTCTTTCTTTCTTCCTTCATTTCTTTTTTTCTCAACGAATATCAATTAGAAAATTTATCACATCTACACCCTGTGCTCTGTATAACTTTTATGAGGACAACAATATGCAGTGTTCCATTGTTGTGAGTGCGCTACTAACATGTTTTGAAACTCTCATATTGTTATCTCTTATTAAAAGTAATAAAATGAAATAAAATACATAAATTTAAAAAAATTCTCATAATGGCCTCAATCTCTCAATCTCCCTATCCAAAAAAAAAAAAAAAAAAAAAAAAAAAAAAAAAAAAAAAAAAAAAAAAAAAAAAAAAAAAAAAAAAAAAAATGCACTATGGCAGATAGATCCCTGGGTGCTAGCCCTCACTTAAATGTTATACTTATCCCCAAGTAACTCTCAGAAATAAATGGCTAGAGGTGAAGGTAGCCATCCCTTCAACACTCACAGCTACACTGTCTTTTTTCCTGCGGTTATCATGCAAAGACCTTGGACTCTGAAGTCATGCAAAAGTGCGTCAGAATGCAACTTCTCCACTATTGAATGGAGGCTCAAGACTCAGCCCAGCTACTGCCAGAAAGGAAGAAAAGGCACATAGTGGTAGTCACAGGACAGGAGCTTAATTATTTCACAGCAACTGGCTAAAGATGACCTTCTGTCTTGGCTTCTTTCTCATTGCTGGAATAAAACATCTGATGCCCACAGGTTTAAGGAGAAATTTACTTTGGTTCAGTTTGTAATGTTTCAGTCCATAGTTAGCTGGATCCAAAACAGGTCAGCATGGCACAACAGAAACAGTCCATGGCATGGTAGGCAGGAATCAGCAAGACTTCTTCCTTTCTTTTCCCTTTTATTACATCTGGGCTCGGAGTCTACTTGTTGATGCCACCCACACCCACTGCGGCTCTTCCCTCTCCTATAGGTCCATCATTCAGAACCCAGAACTATGCTAAACCAATCAGTAGCCTGACCACATACCCATGATTCTACTCACTCCCATCTGTGTGTCCATGAAGCTTTAGAAGGACATCGTGATATAAGCCATAAAATCTTCAGGATGCAATGTTCATTTATTAGAGCTGGAAGGATGTGTAACCAAACAGCAAAAGAAAAGGGCAGGAAGGCATTTTAGATAAGTGGTCCACCACTATATCTGGTTTGGGGAGATTTTCTGAGCAGCTGTAGTCCTGTGCTGGGACATAAAGGAAACCTCAGCCCCACAGGCCAACCTCCAAAATTCTGAACATCCCAATTTTTAAGCTTTTGATATCTAGACATTGAAGATATGGTGTGAAAATGAGTCACCGTTCCTGCAACAAGACCCCTTTAAATCCAGAAGTAACTGTTCCATCAATCAAGAAATTATTCCCATTAGTCATTTTTGAGGCTTATGTCTTAAGATTACAGTGGGTGGCCAGCAGAGAAATAGGAACCATGATAAATGAAATATTATTACGTATGTAGGCTGTGGCCACATAGACACAATGAGTATTCACACGCAGGCATGCACAGGATGCCAGGCTCCTGCCACAGGGATGCTCTATTACTCAGATCTGGTCCAAATGAGAACTCAGGTGCATGACTAGCATGAAATTAGCAGCCCCATCAAGGAAAAAAGAAAAACACACACACACACACACACACACACACACACAACCAGCCCAATCATGGAAGAAAACCGTGAGACCCCAACCAAATAGGATAAGCAAGCAGCAGCACTCTGTGGAAAGATCTTGGCCTCTAGAACCACACAAAAGTGCAGCTGGACTGATCTTCTCCAAGCCTGCAGAATGGGAGGTGCATTGCTTCATTTCTCTGGGCTTTGGTTTTCTAACCACTGGGACGGGGCAAGGATATTTCTTTTGCATAGTTGTCTTGAATGTTAGAGAAAATGTGTTTAAGATGGCTACATGACCAGTCAGTCTCTGGAAATGATTCTGTCAACTCAGACCAGGGGCTGAGCAATAAACTAGGTCATGTTCGCAGCACCATTAGTACTGTTGTCAGCCACCACTGATTTCAGCTTTCTGACATAAATGTGGCTGTTTCGTGGCCTGCCACCCTCAGGAAGCAATCTGACGATGGGGTCCCTTTCCGCCCTGATGGAAACATTTCAGGGAAGTGGGGGTGGGGGGACCTGCTAGAGCAGAACAGCTGGAAGTGGCCCCCTAATTGGCAGTTTCCTGGGTTATGACAGGTTTGAGGCACATGACGGCAGCAGAAAACAGGCACTCGGGACTGAGTGGCAGACAGCTCGTCCTCACATGGAAGCTTCCGCAGGCTTGCAGGGGGAGCCGCGGCTGTTAACCTGCATGTTTGCCGTGGCTCCGGAGAGCCCTTCCTGGGTCTCCCTGAGACTAACAGATCACTGTCAGCTTGCTATGGAGTCCGGCTCCACACAGGGACCTGGGGAAAGCTGGCTGGTGAGGGCAGGGCCAGCGAGGGGACCCGACTTGCAGAGGAGGACGGGAGGCCTGGGATCTGCTTCCTGTCCTAACACTGTGAGAACCTTGGCAGTCTTCCTCCCTATAAAGGACTCAGCAAATGGCTGTTGTCAGAAAAGCTGGCCTGACCCCTTCTCTGTCCCACAGAGGAAGACTCACACTATAAGGTGCTTACTTTGTTTATCTCTGTTTTCTACCATTTTTAATGTACGTAGGACAGGGTCTACCGGGTCTCACTACATAGATCGGACTCATAGTGATTCACCTGTGTTCAGCCTCCCAAGCGCTGGGATTACAGGCATGCACCCCAAACCCAGTCCCAATCACTGTCTCAGCGTGCCCTGTGGGGCACGGCTGGCACAGCATGGCCTGGGCGCTTCAATCTGCGAAGCTATCGGCCAGCCCATATTTTCTACCATTTTTTTAATAAGCAGAATATATTTATTGTGGGAAAGAAAGCTCCTGTCCAGGAGAGACAGGAGGGGGGTCCCAAGTGGGTGTCCCCATTTTCTACAATTTTTATACCATACAGATATCTGTGTAAATATAAATCTGAGCAGAAAACAGTAACAGAAACACCAGGCTAACGTGAGTTGAATATTGCCTACCCGCAAAGCCTTGTACTAAAGCTTCACATCCACGACCTCATGAAAGAGCCAATTAAACACACTTCCTATTTACCACCCCAGTGTCTGCCACCTGACCCTTGAACTTGATGAGAAGTCACCCTTCCATGCCATTTGTCCCCAAAAAAGCTTTGTGTCCTTGACTTGGTCCTGGTTCTAAGAGTGAATCCTGACTGGCTTAATACCAACCCTTAACCTTTCATCACAATGATTGGTTCAGGAACAAACAAGACTTCTTCAGTTCAGTGAAAAACAAACCCCATCAATACTGAGGTGCAGTTTCCTTCCTGGCAGCCCCTGAACATGAAGGACGTGGTCCCACGGTGTGTTGGCATTTTGGACACATAAGGAGGTATAGAGAGAGCCCTTGCTGAGGAAGCGCAAGCCCACAAATAGCCCGGGAGAACACGGAGGGTCTCAAATGCTAGATCAAGCTTTACCTGAAGCTGCAATATTGTCCAGGTGCGTGCAAGCAAAAGTACCCCAGTCATCAGAGACAGCATTTCCTGTGGACCTCATTTCATGGGTGAGGGAACTGAGGGTCCCTGGAGTGAAGCCACGTGTCATCATCAGAACCCAGGTTCGTTTGGGTCAAAAGCCAAAACCGCTTGTTTATTTATTCATCCATTCAGGTTCTGGGAGCCCCGAGGTCTTTCTTTTCTAATTTTCTTTTTTTCTTTTAAGACAGCATCTCACTAGGTCAGTGAGTTGCCCAGACTGGGTTCCAGCCTGTGATCCCCTGTCTCAGCCTCCCAGGCATGGGGGGGAATTAGCGATACACGGCACCACTGCACTGCAGTTCCCTGGCAGCCAGAGTGGTGTAAGCACTACATTCATTACCATGATGCAGCAAAACGGAAAATGTTTTTAAAAAGCAGAATGATGCATAAATGAGAAAGCTGTTTCAAATACAACAGCTTATTATCTCCCTAGTAGAGGTAGAGGCAAAACTGTTTCCTTGAGCCCTAAAGAGAACAGGCCTTATTAGCGCTTTTTTATATATATATATATACTGAGGATCATACTCCGTTACCTTGCACTTGCCAGGCAGGTGTTTATGCCACTGAGCTATCTCCCCGGTGGGAAGGCCCCTTATTCGCACTTTTGTAACAAGGGGCCTGGCCACTAATTTCTGCTCTCAAGGCCGCTCTCCGCACCAATCACAGCCACTGGGCATTCCAACCGCCACCTCCCCTGACCATCCACGCAGGTGACGTTCTTCCCAACCTCACTCTTCACTCTGCCTGCTCTCACTTCTTAGTGACAAGATTTTGAAGTCATGGCTATCAGACTTCTCAGTTTTTCCACAAAATCCACAGTGACTTTTCTTTCATCTACTGAGTAAGATCAGAACACTTGACCTCACCAAGCTTTCCTATTGGCTTGCAATTGATGGGCATAAAGCTCCCATTTGAAGCCAAAGGGCAGAAAAAAAAGAAAGAGGTTTTGGCTTGCGAGACATTCAGGGGCGACTCTCCAGGCCTGGCTGGATCCAGGGGCTCCAGAGTATTAGCAGGGCTCTGGAATCCAGCTCCCTCCAACTCACGGCTCCCCTGGTTCTTGTCCCATGCTAGGCTCTGTGTGGAGGGAGAGTCACAGCCAATGGCCCCAGATCCACCTGGTCCTAGCTCACTTGTTACAGCTCAAGGCCAGCACCTGTGTCCAGGGACTGTGTCAGTCTCAGGCATCCATGGGGCCTTCCTTGAACACATTTCCCCACTTCATGAGGCACTGTGGCACTGGGCACTGTAGTGCCAACAAGAGCCTCAAGATCTGGGAGAAAGAGTCTGTGAGAATCAGAAAATGAAAACCTTGGGCTGTGGAGTGATAAGACAAAGCTGTGGGGAATTCAGTCTTCTACACTATGCCAGCTACCTCATCTCCAGCCTTCAAGGTGCGCATTCTAGAAATGCTAAACTGCTCCCAGTCACCTTGTTTATACTCAGCTATGCTTCACCCTCTGCTTCCAGGAACATTCCGTTGACTTACAGCAACCCTGTGAAGATGTTCACCCTCCAGGAAGCCTACCTCGCTTTCCAAGGAAAAGCAGTCCTCCACCACCGGGGTTGTGTCTGCCCCGTTCTAAGCATACCTGTTGTCACATTTACCTCACCAGAGTCTGCTGTCTTCCTTCCCTTGCTGTTTTCCAGATTTGAACCTCTTCAAAGACAGATGGGATACTCATCTTACCCCTGGTGGTGCACAAAATTATGTATACAGCCGACTTCATCACTAGATTGAAAGATTAACGTAATAATCATGAAAAACTCCTTCAGGGAAAGAAAAACAGTAGCATAGTTCAATAGATGGAAAACTGAATTGGAAACAAGAGCTTCTAACCTGGTTCTGTCTTACTAATTATGAGACCTTGTACAAGTCATTCGCTCATTACAAAAATTATTTGAAAACTTATCAGAAAAAAAATGGAAGTGTGATCCTCCTTTAAAATGAATATTCATATTTCTTAAGGTCTAGCAGCCATAGCTGTCACTTGTTAGCAGGGAAATTCAAGGTAAAAACATGAAACCTTTCTTGGCACTTGGTGTCTTCCAGTTCCTACTTAAGTGTTACACATTGGCTGCAGACAGCATCCCCAGATACATGGTGGGTCACCTAGTAGCTGCACCATATTTGTTCATACGACTAGCCCAGAAGGAACTGGCTCCCAGGAGCAGAACTTTTGACTGGTGTGCTGGAATTCCTCCATCTTTTGCTTTATAGGACACTCTATGTTCCTTGAGAACCACCTCAGTTAGTTGAAGTTTGATCAATTAAAAGAATAGCCTGGGAATTCCCTCTGAAACTAACTTTGCTAAAGAAGCTAATGCATAATTTAAAAATAGATGTTATCAGTGTATTATATTGTCAGCAATAGTTAAAAATAATATAAACTTATGGGTTTGAACAACAACAACAAAAAAATGTCATTTGCTCTTTCAGAACTTTGCCATCTTCATATTTAACCAAGTAATGGGTGAGGTATAGTAATAGGCCTTTGTAGTATGTGACCATCAAGATGTCACTCAGGAGAATTCCAACTTTTGAAGACTTTCATGGAGGATTAGTAACTCATAGAATTTCCCTCACTTGAGTGATGGCTTCTTCCAAAATCTTAAGTACCTTCAAAGTGGTGGTATTAAATGCAGCTTGGTTTGTGTCTCTCTAGTTGTGGTGGATAGCTAACTGGTGGCCAACTTCTTACACCCAGCTGGATTGAACTAGCGTGATGCCAGCTGCAGAAGGCCCACCTGAGGGTTGTTGCCAGCAGCATAAAACAAGAGAAACTGCCAAAAAAAAAAAATGCTAGGGAAGCTGTTGGAGCAGTTGGAAGCTGCTAGTTCTGTTGGGCTACTCTGCTGGAGGACCTTGTCATGCTGGATTGCCCAGCGAATTTTGGAGAAGCTTGGGACCTCATCTTGAGCATCACTTCCTGGTTCCAGAAGGGGAAGGCGGTGCACTGCTCTGCCATCCCATTGACTTTCCTGATGGGAACTTTACTTGTCTCATTGCTGGAGGAGCCTGGGACCGCACTGTTGCTGAGAACAGCTGTGGTATTTTGGGGGGATCTCTGGTGCTCTGAGCATTGCTTCCCAGCTACAGTTCAGATCCCTCAGCTTGAGAGCACAGATCCTTCATCCTTCTGCCATAGACTTCCTATCTTCCGCCAATCACCGTTGGGCCTTTGCAGTACATAGCCATGAAGCAGGGCTGCACGGGACTTTGTTTCGGGCTCTAGGTCTTCAGTTGGCCTGGTGAGAGGCCTTGTTTATGAGCTGTAGGCCTTCAGCTGGATTCTTTAGTATTTACTGTGTGGATAGATTTCCTGTACTTGTAGTGGGTGATTCTTAGGTAATTCATTATGAAATACTATTACAAAATGTGTCCTCTACTGTATTATTCACCTTGCAAAAACTCCAAACCATAACATTTGTCATATCTATTTCTCTAAGCTTTCTCCACTGACCAGTTTTATTTTTTTCAGGAACATAATTTTCTGAAGAGTAAGGTATTCAAGGCGAGATGGTATTCATGATGGAGTAGAATTATCATGAAATATTCTTCCCAACAGGAGATACCACTAGTCTGGGCCTGTCCACTTGGTGTTAAGATGAATAACGACTCCTTTAATTTGCCTACATCCTAATCTCTCAAACCTATACACATTACTTTGGAAAATGAAGCTGCGAGTCTTTAACACTCCACAGCAAGTATACTTCCATTTCTTAGTTGCCCGAGTAACAGTTCTGGTTACAGTTTCTGTTGCTTTTGTATTTTAGAAACACGTGGTCACGGTGATGCATAGCTGATCACTAAGATGCCTATTATAAGAACCAATCAAAGACAACCAAGCACTCTATTTCTGTGCCTTCTCTTCGCGGTCCCCACAAAAACCTCCCTGCCTGGGCCTTTGAGGCCTGACCTACTGAGGGACAATGGATTCCCTGGTAGTGCCTGTCTGACATTATATAGGTCTGTCATAAATCTGCCTCCCGGTCCTGGGCATCATTTCAGCATTGCTGCTTGCTATTGCAATATGATTAAGGATCTTGAAAAAGACTCTTCTGGATTATCTGGGTGGATCGGATCTTGGCACAACGGTCGTGAAAGGGTCAAAGTTAGAGTAAAAGGTGACGTGAAGACGGAGCAGAAAGGGATGGATGAACCCGTAAGACAGAGAATGGACTGTGGCCCAAGAGCACCAAGACCGCTACACTTTGGGAAAGAGCAGGAAGCCCAAGCCTCTCCTCCTGGAAGGCACCTGCTTGATTTCAGTGCAGAGGAAGCGATTTCAATAAAAATAAGCATTTGCCCTCCAGAAAGGTAAGAATACTAAATTCATGCTCTTGAAATCACTAAGTATGTGATACACGATTTTAGAGGAGATTAAACACATATCTATAATTTTACAAATTCAGTGAAGAAAACAAAGGTGACATCCACAACTATTTAAAAGGTGAAAAGGGGATTGATAACCAGTATATTTTCTTCCACAGCAAAGAGGCATAGAAAAGAATTAGGATAAAAATGAAACCAGGAAAATGTTCAATTAGATGCAAGGAAGAGTGAGCCAATAAAGTCACTATGGGGCCAAGGGTAGAGCTCAGTGGCTTAAGAGCCTACCTGGCCAGCACGAGGAACTGAATTCAACCCCCAGTACCAAAATGAAAGCAACAAAAGAAAACAGCAAAGTCATAACGAGCTAGAATACATTTTCAAAGCTGACTGTAAGAATAGCCCTTGGTGAGCTTTCTGACAGAGAGCACCAATAAGAAGTCAATAAGAAGTAGCCAGAAACCTAACGAAATGTGCTAAACAACTCAATGGCAAAGACTTGAGAGGCTCTCAGACACATGGCGCAGTTAGAGGCAGCTACAAGTATTGGACTTCTGAGCAGGAGGCTGGGGGGAGGAGGGCAACAGTCCCCCTTGTTTTTGCTTGCACCAAAACCTTGGTTAACTCAGGGGTGAAATCTAGGGACTCATGCAGAGTCTGTGAGCTGAACTTCAGACTTCATTGTGGAGGTAGAGATGTGTTAGTTCTGTAGGGATGAGCTCCCTTCTGGGATGAGCAAGACTCCAGCATGCCTGATGGGGCTTGCATAATTCTGATGGGGCATGCATAATTTCGTCAGAGGTCCTGGTCTATTAGTAGATCAAGATGATGAAATAGTTCAATGTGTGCCAATGAGGGACCAGAAATAGTGCCTTTGCAGGTTGAGTGCAAGGGCTTTGTTCTTTCAGAGTCCTGAGTTTGAATCTCAGTTCTGCCACTTATTCCCTATGTGGCCTTAAGCAAGGGAGCATCTAATTGCCGCAGGTGCTTCACCAAAAAAATGAAGTCTTTGTTCCATCAAACTCTTGTGATGATTAAAGGAGACACAGTCATGTGTTGGCATCTGAGAGGAATTCATTCCAGGACATCCCACACATATCACGGCCTCCAACGCCTTACAAAAATGGTATAATATTCCCACACACACTGTGTGTCTGTCACATCCTATGTGCACTCTACCTCATGTCTGAATTGCTGATATTGCTTGATACAATGTGAATATCATGCAATTTCATGTTGCGCTATCTTATTCTAAGAATGCTTACATATATTTCCAGTCAGTAGTGTGCTGAATCCATGAGTGCATAATCCACAGATATCAAAGGTCAATCATGTTATATGAAAGTAGAACGCTTAGGACATTATTAGAATCCATTCAAGAAATAGCTCTAGCTGGCCAGATATCTCATCAGACTAAAATACCTGCTTAAGCAGCGCTCCACAGCTGGGGTTCAATCCCCAGTGTGCAGTGCCAGCCCCACCCCCAGGGCGCACTGAGATGGTGATTGAGACTGGGCGTGGTGGTACGCACCTGTAATCCCAGCACTTGGGAGACTGAAAACAGGAGGCTCACTATGAGTCTGAAATATAATGGGACCCTGTAGACTCTACCAAGTACATAATAGAAATAAAAGTAAAAGACAGCTCTGATTCCCTACAAAGTGGTTAGGTCTAGACATGGGTTAGCCAAAACTAATCAGTCAAGAGCAGAAGGAGTGTAAACTGGAGATTCACGCAGATGCAGGAGTCCAAAAACACAAGGACAGAGCCAAGAACAGACCCGGAAGTCTCTAAGTAAGCAGCAGAAAAAAAAAAAAAAAAAACTACAATATGAGCATTCCAAGCACCAGAGTTTCTGAGAACTAGAAACTAAGTCATCTTGCAACGCCACCTCTACTTGTGGTTTTCTTTCTGTTTGTTTGTTTGTTTGTTTTCTTGCTGATATTTATATTCTTTTTTTTATTCTTTATTGCTTTTAGTAAGAAATAACATTGTGACAGTTTCAAAACAGGCTAGTAGGACAGTCACAATAATTGATACAATGTATGTTGTTGTCTCCACTGTAGTTGTTCAGAGTACAAGAGGCAGACATAATAACTTTTCTAAACAGTACTGGTACAAATAGTTCTTCTCACTGAACTAAGAGAAAGCAGTTGTATACATAGTGCAATAGTCCATAATAGCAGTGGGTTTATCAGCAGAAGTGGCCATGTCAGAAGCTGTTGACTTGAGCCTTTTACAGCCCAGCGTATTAACATGGCTTTACTTTTTATGCCTCGTGGTTAAACTTTTCTACTGGGTGGTTAAATCCAATCTTCTTGGGGTTTCTTTCTTTGGCTTAGAGAGCCCAAGCGATGACCCAGCAGCAGCATGCTGAAGACAAGACGCAAAGCCAGCGCCTCAGCAGGCTGCACTGCAGGAATTCTTCGGATTCGTCTTTGTCCTCTGATCTCTACGATGAATACCAGATACTTATGTCCTTCTCATCACTTCGTTCCCACTGTGCTAAGTGCTGGGGCACAGCAGTGAATACAACAGACAGAAAACAGCCCTGCCCTAAGAGACTATAATCCAGTCCTCGTAACCGAGATTACTAATCAATTGGTGGCACACTCCTACAGAGTCTCAGAGTCCCCTTAATGCCTCCTTGATGCAGTCCAGTTCTCCAAAGAGCCACTAATAATCAATCAGAGTTGGCATCTGAGATGAAAACTCACTTTCCACTCTTTCTCTAAGCTCCTGAAGCTGCTGAATAGATTCACATTGATTACTTCCAGGCGAATGTCACTGTTGTCACACGGCCCTGTCCTATGCAATGAAACCTCGAAAGCAGCAAGGACTAGTGTAGACATTTAGAGGTTGATAACATTATTGTTTTGACTCCTAGCACTGAAATGCTCACTGAAGAATCCAGTCATCACACTGATCTGGACCGCTCATTTCATTGTCAACTAACTTGAGGGCGTTTAAGAGTTATATTCCCAATTTTATTTATTATTTTCGTGATCTTCTTTCATGCTTTAGTTTCCAGCCCAAGCCTGATTCAACCTCTTTTTCTCCCAGTATTCACATGCATGCACACACACTCGCACGCACACATGCTCACGCACGCATGCACACTCACATGGACGCACACCTAATTCTGTAGGACCTAACCCCTGAAGGTGGAATCAGTGAAGGCACTCCAGACTCCGCTCTTACACTAACTACGTGTGGCTTTTAGGTCAGATTTTGCTCATCTGGGAAACAGGAAAAACACGACTCACGTCATCATAATCTCAGTGCCTGTTTCCCATAGTGATTTGAAGTCTAATATGAAGTTTCGTCTTCTAATGGCATTACTGCCACTCAACCACTAGGTGGCAGTATGTCACCTAGCACCTCCTGGCCAAAGCCTAAGGCAAGAGAGCTCTACAGCCCTTCTCCATCCAGAAAGCCTTCCCCATCAGAGAACCAGGAGAGGGTCTGCTTGCATTATGACATCAGATGAAAACGACTGGACTAGATAAAATAATATGCACTTAAACAATCCCTCTCAATCCATGGAGGGGAAGTAAAAAAGTAAAACGCATCACTGGGTGGCCACAGGATGCAAGTGTGTCAGTCCATAATGGCTTCACTTGGCAGCAAAGCACTTCTTGAACTCAGCACCAAATGCACGCTCCAGCCCTCCATTCGTTGTGATTTCCATAGTGCTTTTTCTGAGATGAGGCGGAAGTGTTTTACTCAATCCCACAGCCCATGAGGAATCTGACTCCAGGATCAGTCATCAGACTCCCATTCCACGTTCACATTAGCAGGCCTGCCTGCCCTCAGACTGTGCTCCTTGGTCTTTACCCTGCTCCTCTTTAGCTCCCTAAGAAATTAGTCTTCTAATTTTAAACAAGAAGGCAAAAGCGAGGAACAGAAAAATAGAATGGCCATTGGCCACCACTGTCTACATTGGAATGAATTTAAACTAGGTATTTATTTTATCAGCTCAGCAGCCACCTGTGATTAGTAACTGGACAGCAGAGGTTCAATGCATTAGCTCTTCTGTTCGACCTAACTAGTCCCGACCATGGGAACAGTAAGCATATCATTGGGTATAACTCTGTAATGAGTTACATTATGCTATGAGAAAAATCAGTGAAGGGGCCGTGGAGATAGCTCAGTAGACTAAGCGCTTTCATGGCAAGTGCAAGGTCCTGAGCTCAATTCCTGGTACCACAAAAGAAAAGCAAAAGAGAGACAGACAGACAGAGACAGAGAGAGATCAATGGAGAATAAGAAAAGTATTCTTTATGAAAAAAATTAAAAATTTAGAAAAAGTCTTGAGAGCTCAGGGCACTGAAGCACTTGCTTAAGCAGAGCAAAATGCCCAGGGTTTGATCTCTGGCCTGCTGTGCTGGTCCCACCCCTGGGATGCACTGAGATGGAAATTGAGACTAGCATCAGGGCGCACACCTATAATCTCAGTGCTTTGGGAAGCTGAAAACCAGAGAGCCACCATAAGTCCAGTGTACATAGTGAGACCCAGTAGGCCTTGTACTAAATACAGAAAGAAAGAAAGAAAATTAGAAGAAAATATTTACAAAATATGATAGGGAAAAACTAGCTGTTTTTGAAATTAATCTGTAGGTGTCAGATAAAACACAACTATGAATATTTCAAGGTTAAAATGACAACATTCTGAACCAATATCGATTAAGAAATTTGTCACGTCTACACCCTGTGCTCTGTATAACTTTTGTGAGGACAACAATATGCAGTGTGTCCATTATTGCGAGGGTGCTACTAACACGTTTTGAAACTCCCATGTTGTTATCTCTTATTAAAAGTAATTTTTTAAAATTTAAAAAATAAAATAACAACAGGTTTTAATCCTAGCACCACAAAAAAATGAACAAATTTAAATGACATTCAATGCATGATACTACTTTGATTCTCAACACATCAACAACTCTAAAAATAAATGTGAAGAGACAAAGTTATAAGACCTATTTTATTGAGTGATGGCTTTTTTATCTTTTTTCTTTTTTTTAATTATTTTGTAAAATAGTATAAATTTATACGTGATCATCCTTAGAATATCTGAGCTAGGAGTGGAAATTTTATTTCCAAAAACTAACTCTTAAAACATAAAAATTCTCTTAAATTCATATTAATTGACATCATACCTCCAAGCAGAAGCAATGATTAATTTACTTTAGTCTATGATCAGAACTATGTTTCTGTTCAGCCTCTTCTCTGTAGCCAATAAGATCAAGATAAACAAGACTTTTCAGAACGAATCCTCTAACTGTCTCTGGGACACTTGGCACTTTTGAATATTCTCATGAGGTTTCTTGTTTTGTTCCTTTTCTCTCGGATGTCCACACCTCACCCATATACCCATTTGTCTACAAGAAGATATTATTGGCCACTACACCAACTTAAGTTTGAGAAAAATAGTAAGAAGATAAGATCATGACTAAGAGACTCCAGAGATGAACCTTGCTTGGAGCTGGTCTGCATCCAGAAGTTTAAATTTTGTCCCCAGTGCCTTTTCTTCCACAGCCTTTAGCTCTTCATTTCTGCTGCATATGCCTGGTGTCATTTCTTACAGGGAGTTTGCCACATGCACTCTGGGAGATGACTAACAAAGCTGCAGTTCCCAGGATCTCTAGTTAGTAGCGCTCTCTCTCTCTCTCTCTCTCTCTCTCTCTCTCTCTCTCTCTCTCTCTCATCTCCCTCCCTCCCTCTCCTTCCTCACATCCCTCCCCACGGCCCCTTCACAGATTAGTCCTACCTAGGTCCGGACAGTCCTCCCCTGCCCACGCTTTCTATTATTCAATGTCCAGATGTAATTTCCGGAGATCTGTCCTGTCACACCACACCAGGGGGCACCATGCACACTGAAGTCTAAGTCCTTGGAGGTGTTCAGCACCAGAAGACAAGCTCTACGGTGGCTTTGCTCTTAAGGATAGGACACTATAATTGCTCAGTCCTGTCTCACATAGTACCCATGCGTCCAGAAAAGTGGGGTCTGTTTCCAGAAGAAATCAAATGAATAGAAAGCACTGTATGGAGCCGCAACAAACCTAGAATCCATCTCAATGTATCATCCAGGGATGAGAAGAAAGGAAAATTCCTCTTGAGCCATCCTTACACTTTCCAAGGTACGGATATGGAGGTGCAAGAGAAAGACGGCACAGTATGTTTAGACCTTCAAAAGCATTATCTGTGAGGAGCCCAGTGGGATGGCTCAGTGGTCTAAAGCGCCTGTTTGGGGAAGCTTGGGCAGCTTCAGGGACCGCGGTTCCATCCCCCGCACCACATGCTGCGCCAGCCCTGCCCTCGGGGCCAGCTGAGCCGGCCATAAAAAATGAGTGAATAAACAAACAAAGATTCTGAAACAAGAAAACAAATAATAAATAAAATAAAAATTCTAAAAAAAAAAAAAGCATCTGTGAGGTATTGTCCAAGGGTGTCTTCTTTGTTAAGGAACAAATGCAGAGAGAGGGAGAGGGAGGGAGAGAAGGAAGGAGGGAGGAAAGGAAAGAAGGCAGGGAGAGAGAAAGGGAGAGGGAGAGAGAGAGATAGAGAGAGACAGAGAGACAGAGAGAAAGAGAGAGACTTCTCCTACCCTGCTGCACAAACAACAACGCACTCCATCCAGTCTACCGAATCGGAGCTATCCTCTGCTTCAGAAGCCATGGCTAGGTCCCGTGAACATTTAAAAAGCCAGCGTATAGAGATCAATAGACCCAAGGCCCAAGGACTTCCTCGGGTGTGCAAAATCCCATCTCTGATTGCTCTGGGTTTCAGTGAGTGTCCTTGAAAAGACAGGCTGGGAATGAATCCCCGCCGTCGGGTGCTCGCCATCACCGGCAGCCCAATTTGTAATGAAGTGGTGCTTTTCTGTGTCCTTTTTGTGTGCTGTGGGATCGCTTTGGGCCCTTTTTGTTGTTTTTTTCCTGTTGTGGCTTTGTTTTGTTTTGTTGTTTTGGGGTACACAGTCTCACTATGCAGCTCAGACTCACAAGGCTCCTCCTGTCCGGGCCTCCCCGGTGCTGGGATTACAGACACGCACCACCGCGCCCCATTTCAGGACAGCGCAGCACACCTGGGATGCCACGGCCAGCATGGTAGGCAGCGCAAGAGATCACACTCGGGTCCGCAAGCTTACCAGGCAGGCACTTAGACCATCTTCAGGCAGTTTTCACTGATGTACTTGCCTGAATCTCTTCTCAGATTTCATGATACAAACAGCAGGTACAAAGGCCCTGAGATCCATAATTATCTTGGTCCCTGTGGTTTTACATTGAATTACTGGTCATCGAATCTTTTCTGGAGATTTCAACTATACACTCATGAGAGAATAAGGGCAAGAAAGACGTATTACGGGTTACAAATAGTAGGGACGGCCAGATAGCTCCATGGACTGAAGTGGCTGCTTAGTCAGATACAGGGACCAGGCTTTGATCCGCTTCCCAGTGTGCATTGCCAGCCCTGCCTCTACCTCCAGCGCATGCTGAGACAGTGATTGAGATCGGACATGGTGATGCGGGCCTCTAATCCTCATGCTTGGGTGGCTGAAAACAAGAGGATCACTGTGAGTCCTATCTGTGTAATGAGACCCCATATACCCTTTACTAAATACATTTTTTAAAAATAGGTTACAATGCCTGATGTTTATTGAAGGCCTTTAGATAAAACCTCTGGAGAGTATCTCTGATTGCCGGTTCACAACTACAACCCCTTTCAGCCTGAAGAAGCTAGAGCGGTCATCGTCCATGGTTCCCTCATGGCAGTTCAGATTACTTCTTCAGAGGGGGGAATGCTGTAGGCAGCTGAATTAGATAGAAATATTATAGGCAGTCGGACAGGGCCAGGCCCTCAAGGATGACATGGAAGACAAGGTGACTTTACAACTAGAGACAGACACTCCTCCACCATGGACCAGATCTCAAGACGAGAGTGAACAAACGCAACTACGTACTTTCTTAAGGGTGGGCACCGGGGATTGATATGCTCAGTAAGTATCAATCATGTTGAAAGAGCCTAGAAAGAGTCACAAGCCAAAGCTCAATAGGTGGTGTTCTTGCCCGATTGCTATGTGACTTGCTTTCCCATTGGATCGCATTTAAGCAATTTCACCTGAGCAATGGTGTTTAGAATCTCATTGGTTGACCATAGCTTTGTCCCACCTCATGCCCACCTAAGTGAGTTCCCATGTCTTCTCCACAACCTTAGACCTGCCTCACCATATTGCTTTCCTCTATAGAAGTCCCTGCAAGAGACAGCTTCCCGAGGACACCCACTTGGAACCCCCGTCCTGTCTCTCAGACAGGAGCTTTCTTTCCCTCAATAAATATGTCCTGCTCATTAAAAAAAAAAAAAAAAAAAAAAAGATTACAAACAGTTTCGAGCTTATTGAGATGTTACAATAATGTCAGGGTCCCCCAGTGGCCCCAGACCTCTTTTCCTGTTACTTCCACATTTCTTTCATGCACATATAAGCTCACATCTGTCATCTCAGAGTTTGTACATTTTGATCCTCTTTGATTGTTACAAGTGCTTGGTCTGCTTTCTAACCATATGTTCATGTGTACAAATCATTCACTGTAGGAAGCATAAACCCACTCAAGCTAGGTTAAGTTAAAGGAGGTCAGCGGTCACCAAACAGCAAGTCCCACCTGATTGCATGTGAGTCGTCCAACCAGGTCCCCTCTGTGGTTCTTCCCATGCTACCTGGTTCTCTCCAGAGGGCCTCACCCTTTCCCCAGGGTCTTCCGTCACGCTCTTCATCCCCAAGCTGGGCTTTGGCTATGCATGGGCTGTCTTCATGCATTACCTTGGAGTTCGTCGTCCAATAAATTCTCACCATCAAGTCTTGCATCTTGATTCCAAAATACTAAGAGAGACTTGGTTTCTCCAGCTTGAAGAAATTTCTAGAAGGGTTAGTAGAGTTCTCCTAGTGCTATCTTTATATCTGAAGAGATGGACAAATCTAATAGCTATTTAGCACTGGTTCTCAACCCTGATTGTCCATTGCTGGTCTAATTAGATGGGATCTGTTGCAATTACTCTCTTGTTGCTGCAGTACCATACCTGCTGGACAACTTAAACAAGGATAGGCTTTCTTGGGCTCACAGTCCATCGGAGCCTGGCTCCAAGGCAGGGTGGCGTAGCAGCAGGGCATCACAGAGGACAATCGGTACACGCGCGGCAGTGAGAACCAGAAAGAGCAATGGGGGGGGGGCTTCCAGGCCACGCCCCCATCTCCTCCAGGCGGGCTTCACCTGCCAACATCACGTGTGGCTACAAACTCAGCCAGCACAGGATATGGATGATAAAGATGCATTAGGCATCCCTCCTACAGACAGCCAGCACTTTCTGGTAGAAACATAAGAAAGACATACATAGTTTAAAATTTTAACTATCACATTTATAATGTAAAACTCAATCTGCAGAATTACTTTGTTAGCCTATTTAAACCAGAATATCTAAAAGGCTAGTATTTCAGGTTGTGATCAGTATGAAAAGCATTAATGGGATATATTACAGCCTTTTGTATCCAAGCTTTCAAACCTGGTATGGCTCTTATATTTATAGTCTGTCTTAATTAATACACTACATTTTCATCAGAAATAATTGATTTGTATTTAAAGCTCATAAAACTCATCACTGGTGAAGCAGATCGATGCATTTGAGTTAGTCCAAACAGAAATTTTCCAATAACTAAGTCGAGTGTCAGTTTTTAAATTTAAATTAGTATAATTAAATCAAATTTAAATTCCATTTTTCAATGGCCTTCACATTATTTCAGAGTCTCAACAGCCACACGGGACCAGGAGCTGTATGTTGGCAGAGTGGGTCCAGGATGAGATCAGAATCTAGTCTCTCCTCCTACTTTGGGCCCCACCCCAGCACCAGCAGAGTGTGGCCGAGGGCAGAGGCGCTGAAAAGGAAGCTGATGGAAACTGTCCAAGTCAGAACTGCTTCAATCTAATTGCTGCTGGGCCCTGGAAGGTGCACGGAAGTGCTTTTCCTTAACAAATCACATCATTTTAAATGAATTCAAGAGGCTGCTTAGTTAAAGGAATCCGGTAAAGCTTTAACGTATTCATCACGCAAACCACCTCTCAGCGGTTTCCTTTAAAACAAATTTTTTTGTTCTTGTTGTCTACGTCAGGTTCATTTTAAGTGAAGCGCAGTGATACAGAACACCAGCTATATGCCACTCGGCAGGGCAGTAACCTGAGAAGCCATAAGTTCACCATCCATCTTCACGAAGCTGAAGGAGGAACCGCAGAAATTCCTGGCAAACCAGAAGCAAAATGGTAGCGTGGTGCGGTGGTGTCTCGATTCCATGCGACCAACGCTGGCTGCACTAAGTAGGCTGGTTCCCCCAAGCACTGGGAAGCAAGATGGGAATCACGGGAAGTTTAATCAGCAGGCTGACAGCCTTGATTTTTTTTTTTTTTTTCTGACAGGTGACACTGCAGTGACAAGGGCTTCCTAATTTCGTACATCAAGTTCTCACAGCAGTTTCTGCTGTCCGATGTCTTCACTGCTACAAATTATATTCTGAGGTTGACTTGTATATACAAAGCGCATTTTGACTAAATGGAATTATTTAAAGACTCCCTTAATTCAATCAAATAAGTATGTGTAATGTTTAGCTAAGTAAGCTTTTCATTCATTCATTCGTTCATTTGTCTGTGTATTCACTAAATCATCATTAAGTAGGCCAGGGAGATAGCTCAGCGGCGTAAGCACCTGCCTGGCAAGCACAAGGTCCTGAGTTCAATCTCAGGTTCAAAAAAAAAAAAAAAATCTCATTAAGCACCACTAAGTGTCAGATGCCAATACCAATGCCAGAGAACTAAAACACAGGAAGGAAGTAGTAGATCCAGTCCAGCCTGTAAGATGAGCACGGCCAATAGGCGAGTCTGACCTACACATAAGGAAATGCAACGGAAAATAGACGAGAGGAAGTATTGTCAGGACACAGGCAACTCTGTGTCAGAGGATGGAAGGAAAAATTGTGCTGCTATGAATAAAGACACCTTGGGATGCAGAGTGCCAGGCGGTGATCTGGAGGGACCCAACGTGACCTGACTCTGGCTAATCTTGACTCCTAACTACCAGGATTGTCCCTAGGTGAGCCTGGTTGATTTTTCCCACATGGTATCCCAGAGTGATCAAAATAAGCAAAACTATTAGAGCGGTGTATTGAACTGTATGATGGTGTCAGTGCCAGGCGCGTGGATGACTGCCTTGGTGGTAGCTTGGGATAAGCCAGCTGCATTCTGGCTTGCATGAAAGCCACTGTGTTCCCTGATCTCTACTGTAAGTGTTCCAAACATACCACACCAGCACACTCCCTCGGACAGGAGCTATGTACATCCGCCGGGCGTGCTGCCACCCTGGATCACGACTCTGTCTTTAAGTCTCTGCTGTCCTTTTTTATCTCAAATGTCCCTGAACAGCCACCATCATGAAGTCCTCGCCCACTTCTTTCGGTACTATTGGAAGGTAGTTAAAAAAAAAAAAAAAAGCTTTAGGAGGTACAGCATAATGAGAAGAATTTAAAACATTGTGTGAATGCCATTGAATGAGATATTGGGCTCCTCTCTCTCTCTGCCTCCCCAGTCCCACGCAGAGGGCAGTTTCCTCCTCCACATACTGCCATCATGAACTGCACCCACAGCCTGGCCCCAAAAGAACCAGTCAACCAACCGCAAACTGAAACTTCTGAAGCGGTTAGACACAATCAACTTTACCTCCTTATAAACTGATTGTCTCCAGTGTTTTGTTATAGTACTGGAAAGCTGACTAAGACAATCACAGTGAGTTACCCTGTGTGTAATCCTGGCTCTGTCTGACTCAGTCTCACAGCACTTCTGTGCAGAGCAGCCGCTCTTCTTCAGGGCATTCTCTCCTGGATTGTGGCCACTAGATGAAGGTGGAGAGATGAATGGGGATGAGGGACTCCTAAAGTAGGAACAAGAGCTTGCTAGGTAGGTTCCTCATATCACTCTGTTTCCAATCCAGCCCCACTGAGGTCTGCTTGATGGGCACATAACTATCAGCATGATGTGTTTGAAATACCCTTGGGATCTGTCACACCCTGATCTCAAACTCCTATGGCTTCCTAAGGCACCCGGCATAAAATCCAGTCACTTCCAAGACACCAAAATCCTACAGCATGGTTGCCTCGATCCGTTGGAGACCTCCCTTCATCCCATATTACCCCAGCTTGTTATGTCCACCACCCTGACCTTTTCAAAGGCCTTCAAACATTCCAGGCAAGTTCTCACTTCAGGGCCCTTGCAAAGTGCTCTGGGTCCCTTATACTCAAAGAACGCTCTTGCTGCCTTCTGCCCTCTGGCCTTGCTCTACGCCTCCGTGCACCGCTGGCTTTATGATGTTACACTGCCCATGGACTCATCCCACACCTGTTTGAGGAAGAGACGCCCACTGAGAAGCCATGTGCCATGAGGGCCTGGCCTGTTTGGTTTTCAGCTTGAACAGCAGTGGCCAAAACAATGCCTGACACAAACTGGTGCTCCCAAAATGTTTTTATGATGAACAAGACTTAAATGGGGCTCGTGAAATAGGCATACCCTCTAAGGTGCCAAGTATCCAATGTGTTAAGTGTAGGCGGTATTAAGGGCTCAGGGTAAGAACAGCCACAAATGAGACTGAGACTTCTCTCAGGGGTCCAGTGATAGCGTGTTCTGTGCCTGGCTAGAAATCTAGACTATCGTGTGAGCCCACAGAGCTTCCTCAGGAAGAAAATGGCCCAGGCAGATCTGCGTACTTAAACAGTCTAGCTGCCACATGGTGGACAGAGAATCCTGTTAGCCTGTTTTACATCCCCTCGGTTTCATCCTCTGTAAAGTGGAACTCAAAGCATTGTCTCTGTCATAGGCTGTTACGATAACTAAGAGGTAAGTATGCATAGAGCACCCGATGCAAAAGGTGCTATTATAAACATGGTTTATTCCCAGCAAGAGTCAGGAAATTTGAGCGAAGACAGCCACCCTCCTACCCAAGGTGCGGCATAGAAGGTTCTGCACTGCATCCTGATGGAAACTGCGGAAGACAGAACTCATTTCTAAGAACAAAGAATAGATTCTATTTTGGGCAAGTGCAGTCTGAAATAGCAATGGGATGTCCCGGTGAGATCTGTGACACAGCGTCTGCTGTAAGAGTCTAAAGCTCAGGAGGGAAGTTTACATCAAAGGCAGAGATTCACAGGAATCCCTTCTCTTACAAGCAATTGTCCTGGTCCCTTGAAAGCAACCCCTGAATCCCAAGCACTCAAAAGTATGCCGATCAGAGTAACAATCCTCAGGATCAAATCATTTAATGGGGCTGAAAAGCAAACTGCCATTACAGGAGCTAACTGAGTTCTCAGTAAGGCCTAGCAGTGTTCAGAGCCTCCCCCTCATATTCTCTCTGGACAAGGCTTCATATATTTATGGATTTCACCACATCACCAATTTCTTCTCCAATTTACTGTTCTCTGTGTGTCCCTGCAAGGAAAGGTGTCTGAGTATTGCAGCTAGGAGACCTCTTAGCTCCAACAGCATTTTTTTCTTGAGCTGAGTGAATTTTATGGCCTGCAGTGTTGCAAACCTATCCTGTCCCAAGCATCCGAGAATACATGTGCGAGATGTGCTGTAAAGTGGAGAGGGGGGAATGGGCAGGATTTATCACACTCTCCATGGCCAAAGATATAAGGAACAGGAAGCAAAGAAAGATAGGGCTGAGCTGATACAGGGAATGTAGCTTGAGGTTCACAAACAATCAACTTAGGCCACATGGAGAGGGCAGCGGGAGCAGGCATTCAGCCACCCATGCATTGATTCACCAAGTAGGTGCTGAGAAGAGCCTAATATATGTGCCAGGTTCCATCAGCGACAGCGAAGTAAAAGTGAGCAACACAAGCTTCTCACTTGGGGAGCTTCATGGCTTATTTCCTGATCCCAGAAACCTTGGGCATCTCTAAAGTACAAGCAGAAATCTTCCTGGTTTTAATTTCTTTATAGAATAGCTATTTATGGAAGGTACTGTACTAGCTTCTGTCCATGCAGTTTTGATTCAGTGTGAAGGTCACAGTGAGGGTGAGTGCTGGGTGCCTCTAGAGGCTGTAGGAAGAATTCTGAGAGGAAGTCACTTGTCTACAAATTCAACAGTCCATGGAGGAGTGTAGTCTGTCCCTGTTCCTAAAATCTGGCCTCTTTCTGTAGAATACCGCACAAGTGATCATTTGTGGGGCTCTATAGAAGTAGCAGTACCCTCTTGTAGAACATTTTCTCTATCACAAAACTGCTTAGGTGCAACTGTTAAGATCACCGCAGTTAAAACCACCCTACTGCAAGGAAGACCAAGATAGCTGTGTGCAGAGGGTGAGAGGAGAGAAAGACCCAGCAAGTCTTGTTATTCAGCCATTCCAACCAGATACCAGTATCTCAGTGGATCTCAGTGGAATTTCTTCCTTGAATGCTTTATGTTGGATAGGAAGAGTCTTTCTGAGCAGCTTAGCATTTAGACCAAGACACAGAGGATGAGAAGAATTTTGATGTACAAGGACCACACAGAATAGTAGTATTCTGAGCGGTAGAGTGGGATATTCAAAGATCCTGAGTTGGGCATGTTTTTAGAAATTAAAGTCAACCAGTGTGCCTGGAGCATGGCTGGGAAAGGGAGAGGAAGATTGGATTGGCAAGCAACAGGGATCAGGTTAGACAAAGCCTTCTCAATCATGGCAAGCTGTGTGGATTTTGTTCTAGGCATGGTAAAAAGCCCCAACAATCATAGATTTGAATCCTGCATGACTTGTGCTAAATTCATAAAATATGAATAGAGCTGTGTGGCTATCAATAAACACATTGCTTATTCCTAGCACACAGTAGGTGCTCAGGATATTCTAAATGAAGTATGTGTGAAATGTACTGGAGGGGAGCCAAGATGGAATGTAGGAGAGCAGTAAGGAAGCCACTGCAATATTCTAGGTAGGAGACAGCAGGCCAGGATTGCGGTAGAGAGAAAACGAATGTGTGGAGAAATAAGCAGTAACAGAAGGAACAGGGCTCAGACTGACGCGCCTGAGGTGTATTGTTTGTATTTCCCAGGACAAATCAAGCTCTCAGAGCCTCTGTTTCTTCCTCTATAACAATCTCAGTTGTAGTAGTGTTGTAAGAATCTCAGGGAAAATTCAAATGGAAGTACTTTGTCCAAACCTAACGCATGTCAAAACTTAACTCATGCCAAAAACAAGCCCCTGTGAAGAGACATTGTAGTTATTGTTATATTCTGTCCTGTAATGTGATGGGTTGTTGCTAAGGTTTATTTTTTTATTTTATCATTTTAATAAGACATAACAATAAGATAGTTTCAAAACACATTAGTAGTACACTCGCAATAATTGACACCTTGCATAGTGTTGTTTTCATAATAGTTACACAGAGCATAGGGTGTAGACATGAAATTTCTGATCGATATTGGTAAGGAAAAAGAAAAGAAAAAGATAAAGAGAGAAAAAGAAAGAAAGACTGTGACTCATCCCGAAGGTTGACACTAACAATTCTACAAAGTACTGTATATGGTCCCAAAGTTAATCCTGAGGGGATTTGACCTTGGAAGATACAAAAAATGAATGTTTTGTTATACAGATCTTGCTTTGACTTGCCCTTGATCACCCAGGAAAAAAAAGCTTAATTACAATGCATGAAACCCAGAGCTAGACTGATGAGATGAGCTGTAGGAGGCCTGGACCAATAGCCTCCGACATTGCAAGCTTCACTGGTGGCCCACTGCAATTGTAGAACATTGGACTGTGTATGCGTCTGCTTCCTCTTAGTCCAAAGAGAAGAATTTTCTTTTCTTTTCTTTTCTTTTCTTACCAACATCAATGGGAAGATGGGTCATGCCCACACACTGTGCTCTGTAGAACTATTTTGAGGACAACATGCAATGTGTCAACTGTTAAAAAAAAGAAAAGCAAAAAGAAAAAGAAAAAAAAAGTAAAGTTTATTGAAAGTGCTAATGTTTAATTGTTTGATCAATCTTATATAAGTATATCTATTAATCTAAACTGATCTGATGATGAAAATATGTAATATAACCCATGTTAAATTTAAATAAAAAAATAAAATGAAGAAAGAAAGAAAGAAAAAAGAAAAAAAGAAAAAAACTGACCAACACACTTGACCAGAAAATAGTCATTGGTTTTTCTAGCATCTGCATCATTCCTGGCTTCCTACAGCCTAGTGCCTCCAGTCTCTATGATTTCATGAGCCACTTTGCCTTCAGAAAAACCTACCAAAGACATGGTAGACCAGATGTCTCCTGCACCAGAAGCTCCTTTGCCTTTAGAGCAGTCCTCAGACTCAGCTGAAAGACTCATGAAGAGTTGTGTTGCTGGGTTCCAACCCCAAAACTTACGGTGCACCTGCCGCAGGAAGAGGTCTAAGAATTCACTGTCCTATCAAATGCCCAGGTATGGCTGATGCTCCTGATCTTAGGTCCACTTTGAAGACTGTCTTAAATGAACATTCAACTAGTTCCTTTTCCAGGCAAAGGATCATCTACTCTTCTCAGGTTTTAGTCCTGGAAAAAAAATCAAGAACCGCAAGAAAATTTCCTATCTATATTCTTCGTATGTGCTGTGCCTGTGGCTGTTTTTATTGACTTCCAATGTTTTGAAAGCATGCAAAAAGCATACTCCAAAAGGAGCATGGCTCCAAAACTTGATATCTGAGTTTGTTTCTTACTGCCAGGGCTTACAACCGAGCATCAACCAATTAAAAGAAGAAAGGTGTGTGTTTCTCACATCTTTTAGAGGTTTCTGTCCACACTCAGCTGGCTCCAGGGGGAGCAGCATAGGGAAAGGGTTTTCCAGGGAGGAAAACTGCTCACATCTTGCTGTTGAGGAAACAGGAAGAGGGGAGAAGATCCTGGAAGGGAGATGGAACACGCATTGGTGGCCAGACTCTCCCAAGCAGACCTCACTTCCTAACAGCAGTTCAGCTCTTTTGGCCCTGTAACTCATTCACCTTCCAAAAGCCCACGAGTTTGTGAGGCTCTTGAGGGGTGTCGCGATGTCAAGCATGGCACATGGTCTGTACAATTTCAAAACTATAAATTCCCTGCAACAAGTATGTGCCTCCTATGATTAATAAGAAGATTAAGAATTCATTTATATCAAGAACATAGATCTACCACAGCCAGTATTGAGTCCGCATACTAGCTATTCAACGTTAGTATTCCAAAGTAGGATTCATGTAACTATTTGTTTTACAGTTCTCACATAAAGGTGGTACAAAGTTCAATAGTAGACTTGTGCTCTGCTGCTGAAAATACATATGATTACACAGGAAACATTTGAACAATAAACACCCAGGTTTAACTAACATATTTTTCTTAGGATTCAATTACTTCACTTTGTTGTATTTTATTGTAGTGAATAATTATATGCTTCTCTGTGCGAATCTAAATGCCTTCTTAAACAAGGTGAATCTTGTATAAATAAAGATATCTTTCACTTATACAGCCCCTTTCTGAATAATTAAGGTGTTCTGGGTTGTAGATCCCTGTGTAGCAGAAAATGCCTCCACCACCACCACCGCCACTACCACCGCCACCCCAGTCAGTATACTTCCATTTATTACTGGCACAGGTGATAGTTCCTGTTGCAGTTCTGCTTGCTTCTGTCTCTTAGAAACTGCTGGTCACTGTGACGCACATCAGAGCACTATGTTGCACATTGTAGAAGCCAGTCCTCAAGGGACAGGCCTCTCTACGTTGTATTTCCTGTTTGCTTCTCTCCTGTAAGCACTAGGACACCAGATACTCCGGTCTGGTGTTCCAGGAAGATCCAGATCAGCACCTGTCGATGTAAATAAATCTGCCTCCAAATCCTGGGCATTGTTGTGGCGCTTCTGCTTGCACCTGCACTCCAACTTCTTTAGGAAACTGCTTTTCGCAGTTTTATGTTAAAGTAAGCACCCAGTTGTTTTATCTCAGTACAACCCATGAGGAGACTCATGCATAAAAATACTACTGATCGTTGGGCATGACAGCACACACCTGTAATACCTGTACTCTCAGAGAATAAGGCAGGAGGATCATAAACTTGAGGCCAGGCTGGGCAACTTAGCAAGACCCTGTCTGAAAATAAAATAAAAATAAAAAGCATTGGAATATAGCTCAGTGTCAAGATGAAGTGTTTAACACCCTGTATCACACAAACAAACAAACAAACACACACACACACACACACACACACACACACACACACACGCATGCACCATGGCTTGACACTTACTTCTCCCAATCCACTTTCTGTCCTTTTGATTCTTAGACTGATTTAGAATACACACTACGAAACCAAGCTGTTGCCTAACTTTTGCTACTTTCTCAAGTTGACCTGTTGGTATCTCCCAAGCCTCCATTGTTAAAGGATTCGTGGCACCCGTCTTAGTGGCACTGATAGAAAGTGCTAGAACTTGTAGATGGTGAAACTTATGGGAAGTTACTGGGGGCATAGCCTGGGGAGAACTATGGGACTACAGGCTCTTCTTTTCCTTCTCTTGTGTGTCCTGGCCATAAGGTGACAGTTCTGCTCCACCGGACACTCAATTCACAATATACTTCCTTGCCACAGGATCAAAATAATAGGATCACTGGATCATAGGCTGAAACCTCCAAACTAGTGAGTCCAAGGAAGCTCTTCCTCTTCATCCGTTAATTATCCCAAGTATTGTTTTAGTGATTGAAAGCTGACTGACACACAATCATCCTTGTAGGAAGATATTATTTACCTTCCACTGACAGAACGCAGCACTTGAATGTCTTTTCTAACATTCATTTACTCAAAAATGCAGCTCAGTGGCTAATATATCACACATTATGCAGGACATTAGGTAAGTAACAGTGCTCAAGATACTATCTGTCCTCAAGAAATTTAGGGTATAGTGAGCAGACCCATAAATAAGGTTATTATCACACTGTAAGATGAGTAAAAGAAGTCTACAGCATTGACTAGGTACTTGCTACATGGAAGGCACTGTCCTAGGCATCTGACATAACAATTACTTCTGTCCTCACACAGACCCTATGAGGCAGACGTGATTATTTTTCTCACTTTGTTCTTAAGAAACTAAAGCCTAAAGCCCCCTAGAGTCACGCAGTAAGAGCCAAAAAGGGCTTCAAATTCAGGGACTCTAAATCTGGGACCCACATCCTGAATCTCTATGTTACTTTTCTGCAACCTATGATGAAGGAGTTTTTGAGGGGAAAAAAAAAAAAATGTTTCGAGGGATCTTTGAATGCCTTGCTGCAGAAAACTAACATTAGAGAATAAATAAATAATTAAATAAATAACCAAAAGGGACAAGGGCAGGAGTTCTAGGAAAGCAGATTAGGTTGCAAAATCCAGTAGCATTCTGTAGCAGGAGCCCACGGGCTGAAGAAAAGTTGAATCAGCACCCTGTGGTAATGACCCATACAGCAACTAGACGGTGGCCGCTGTAGCCAACTGTGCACCAGCCCCCAGGAGACCAGCCTGCCCCTTGCAGGTAGCAGTTTTACATAAGGATTAAAATCAGCGCTTTTCACAGAGTTCATCAAATGAGCCAGCACGGTAGGACCTGAGGCCTGCTGAGGTAGTTGACATTAGTCATCACACATGAAAGAAGACAATGGATTGGCAGGCGGATACTGATCAAGAATTCTGTGTCTACATGCGTCCTACGCTTTACTGGTAGGTAAGTGATAGATAAGATTGCTTAATTGCCTTCCATATCTGAATTATAATCTCTTCCAGTTAGCTATGGGTAGGCAACAAGCCCCTCCAGATTTAGGACCATAAACCACCACTGTCTTGTGGAGCTCACAATTTTGCAGGGTAGGACATCCCACCAGAGCTGGAATGGTAATAGGATGGCTTGAACACCTAAAGGTGACCAGAATGATGTGACTGATGTCAAATGTCTGGGGCCTTGGATACTGGTCGAATTTCTAGGTTCTTCTCTACATTACATCAATTGAGGTCGAAGTTTCCAAGATGGCTTCCTCCATTTTTCACAGCTGTTGGCTCCTGAGTGGAATGGCTAGAATAGCCAGAGCTTGCTATTTGTTCCACATTTAGCACATTAACATAAAGCCCTGTGACCCTAGGTTTATCAGACAAAATAAGTTAAATCCATTTAAGTATAATTACTTTGGTATCCTCTGATATGTTAGAGTACAATTCTTCACTTTGGTTGATTCTAGAATCTTCCATCCCAGAAGGTCTTTTCTCCTCACAGCCTCTCCACTCAGATAAAATTACACTAAAGTGTCATATAAGTGCATATACATATATTTATATCTTTATGATAGATACACTATATACATGTACGGTGTACAGCTCTATGAGAAAATAATTGTGCTATGAATGAATATCTTATTATGTGTATTGTACTTAGTATGTGTCCAATGATATACTAAGCCTTTTAAAAGAATTACCTTAGTGTAAGGGCTGGCCAAATAGCTCAGTGGATTAAAGTGCCTACAAGCAGGTGCAGCTACTGGGGGTTTGATCCTCAGACATGCTATGCTAGCCCCACCCTCAGGGTGCACTGAGATGGTAATTGAGACTGGGCACGGTGGTGCACACCTGTAACCTCAGCTCTTGAGAGGCTGTAAACAGGTGGATCACTACAAGTATAATCTAGTAGTGAGATCCTGAACACCCTGTAGACCCTTTCCTAAAATAAAGAAAAAAAAATACCTTAGTAAAGAAGTTAAAGTTTATTGTGAACTGAATTTTGCTGTCACAAGCCTTTTAGGTTAAAGGGGTAACTCCTGGTACCTCAGAATATTACTATTTTAAAAGAGAGGGTCTTTCAAGAGGAAACTGAGTAAAAATAAGATTCCACAGTGGGTTCTGATTCAAGTGACTGATGCCCTTATAGGAGAAGGTAATTAGAACACAGATAGGTACAGAGGAAACATCACATGAAAATGTGGGGGTGGGTATATTCATATACAAGCTAAGGAGAAACTGGGAAAAAAAAAAAAAAAAAAAAAAAGATTCTATTAATACCTGAATCTCAAATGCGGAACCTCCAAAACTGTAAGAAAAGAAGTTTCTATTATCTAAGCCAGCAGGTCCATGACATTTCATTATGGTCTAGCTGACTAAAACAATGTCTAGGGGGCCTGGCAGGATGGCTCAGTGGTCTAAAGTGCCTGCTTAGGAAAGCTTAGGTAGCTGCAGGGACCGCGGTTCGATCCCCGGCACCACATGCTGCGCCAGCCCTGCCTTCAGGGCAGGCTGAGCCGGCCATAAAAATAAATAAATAAATAAATAAATAAATAAATAAATAAAAATAAGATAAAATAAAACAATGTCTATTCCAAGAGCTATGGGACTAATGCCCTCACACCGCCTTACTCTCTGTCTTAAGCCTTACAAATATGGTTCCTATAAGCACAGAAAAGGATAGTAGCCTGTGGAAACTCACACTAGATAGTAAGAAAACTAACAGAGCAATGTAAAAGGACCTTCTGGGATGGACGATTCTAGAAACAACAAGGGCAAAGAATTACACCCTAAGGTGTCGGAGAATACCAAAAATCCTGCAACTAGGCTTGAATACATTCAACTTATCTTGTCGAATAAACCTAAGGTTATAGGGCTTTGGTTTAATGTGCTAAATAGGGAACAAAAAATATTGCTTCAGCATCTGAGAACTCTGGCAGTGATGCTTGTTTAAACAAACAAATTCCAAGGTCTATCTTTGACCATAAAATGATCAGGGAACTCCCACCATGGCTTGGGGAATCTCTCTCCATTGCCACCACCAGCCCCACCACTGCAGCAAGCAAGGAGTTCCAAGTTTCAATGGTGGCAAGAGGGACACCTCCGATGAATCAGAAGCTTTCCTTTCCACTCCTTTCCTGTGGCTGCTGTGACACATATAGTGCCTTACAGCAATACAATGTTTTTCTCTCTCACTTTTGGAGGCAAGAAGTCCACACTCAGTATCCCAGGACTAAAAGCCAGATTTCTGTAGAACGGTGCCCTCCCCCCTCCCCCCACAAGGAGGCTCCAGAGAAGAACCTGGTTCCCTCCCACATAGGGTGGTGGCTGCTATTCCTTGACGTGGAGCTATGCTGCTTCTCTGCCTTTGCAGTCACTTTGCCGCTCCCTTCTGTCCCTGTGTCTAATTTTGCTTTGATTCTCTCTTGTCAGCGTACTAGGGTTGGCATTTAGGGACCAGCCAGTCATCTAGGATAATCTCACCATTTCAAGATCCTTAATATATAACATCCACCAAATCTCTGTTTCTAGTTACAGCACATTTTTACAAATGTATTTTTTAAATGTAAAGCATATTCCATGTGTAAACATATGGTAACACTTATCAGTTGGTCACACGTGGATGTAATAGCTCAAGATCTACTGTGCAGCCTACCACGAGGCTGCTTTGCATTTACCAGGCAAACAGGACACTATTGCCTCCTGAGGTTCAGTCCAAAGTGTCGATTAGGAGAGTCAGTTGAAGGGGTGGCCCTCTGCACAGCACACATACCATGTCTCTCCATTTTCCATCGGCTTCGCATGCAAATGCCAATTTTACCGACAAGACCCTAAATGTATTCTACCCATGTCCCATCTACATCTATTGCCTTTCAATTATTTACTACCAGCATGCTGGCTCAACAAAGGAGCTTAATATGCACATTTTCCCAATGTGACAGAATACCCAGGCTTGCAAAGAGCTGCGACTTTCTCACTAATAAAGACACCGGAATTCTTTCCAAAGGGCTCTTGAAGTACACAGAAAGGAAACAGTACTAAACGAATGCCCAGCACTCAGAGACCTGAACCTGCAGGGTGGAGAAGGTGTTGAATGTGAAATTGTTAGTTCAGGAAGATGTTCCAGGGTATGCTCTCTCTGATGAGAAAAGCTAGAAATTTTCTGAAGAGGTATCAAAAAGGGAAATTAAAAAGCCATTATTTTCAGGAAGTCACAGTGGATGGATATGGTGACATGCAAAGGTGGCTTTTCACTCTTTTTTTCATGATAGCTTCTCCACCAAACAAGAACTACCCCACGGGAAGCTCCCACATTGGTAGCTTCCTCAGATCTCCCCGTCAGCTGCCTTTATAGTTCCACTCCAACATGCACAGGTTATATGGATCATGTCCCAGGGCTTGGTCATGCTACTTAGCGACCATTTTTCAAGCTATCCTTTCCAGACGTTCGCTTCTTCAGTTCCTTTCACCCCCACACTGTTAAGTTTAGACGTCTGTGATCAAACCTGACGTTCCCACACATATCTTTGTCTGGGTTGTCTTCCCGAAACATTGACAGACAGAAGTAGATTGTCCCATGCAATGTTCAGCTCATCAAGCAGGAAGCCTGGCTGCATTTCTTGAAATTTGATCCAAGACTCTCCTGTATGAGAAATACCTGAGTCCTTCCTTTTTTGGATGCAGATTCCTGGGCTCCACTTCAAACCTCCTATTGTGGTTTGGGGACATTTTTTATGTCATTTGAACATTTCAAAATGTTGAAGAGGTAATTGGTTCACAGAGGTGCTTGACATTAGCAGGTAGGGTCTGCTGGAGCTGGTTCACTGGAGGCTTGGCCTGGAAGGGTCTGCTATGTTCTCGTTTCTCTCTCTCTCTCTCTCTCTCTCTCTCTCTCTCTCTCTCTCTCTCTCTCTCTCTCTCTCTCTCTCTCTCTCTTGGCTTCTTCTCTGCTTCCTGGTTGAGCACCTGCTTCTCTACCATGTCCCTGTGCTGTGCTATTTCCACCTTCGAGCTGGCTAACCACGCACTGAAACAATGAACCAAAGTAAACCTGTCCTCCTTTAAGTTGTGAGCACTGGATTTTTATCCCCCAGTGATGAAAAACAGACTAAGATACCTACTAAATCATAGCCTCAAGCTGTGAGGCCCCAGCTTCTGTACTTTGCAAGCACATTAGATGACACATGCAAGCTGAAGCAATTACACAATTACTAAGAGTAAACAACTTTTGTTACCATTAAATATCAAAGCTTCTGTATGTGTACTAGTGGTACAATAGAAAGAATATGGCCAGGCACAGTGGTATACACCTGTAGGAAGATCACAAATCCAAAACTAGCCTGAGTACCTTAGCAAAACTCTGTGGAGTTTTTTGTTTTGTTTTGCTTTGTTTTTTGAGACAGGATCTCGCTGTGCAGTTCAGGTTGGCCTTGAGCTCACTTTTGTGGCCCAGGCTGATCTCAAACTTGTACTGATCCTCCTGCCTCAGCCTGCAACGTGCTGGGATTACAGGTATGTGACACCATGCCTGGCTTTAAAATTTTTTTAAAGTGCTGAGGCTATAGTTCAGTAGTAAGTTGGCCCTATATTCTATTCCCAATATGAGAGACAGAAAGAAAGAAAGAAAGAAAACAGAAAGAAAGAAAGAAAGAAAGAAAGAAAGAAAGAAAGAAAGAAAGAAAGAAAGAAAGAAAAAAAGAAAGAAAGGAAGGAAGGAAGGAAGGAAGGAAGGAAGGAAAGAAAGAAAGAAAGAAAGAAAGAAAGAAAGAAAGAAAGAAAGAAAGAAAGAAAGAAAGAAAGAAAGAAGAAAGAAAACAAAAATATTTGGTTGTGCTCAGTCAATCAGCATAATATGTTTTATAATGTATGAAATTTTCACTGAAGAAAAATGCCAAAGTGTCCAATCATAGTAGAGAGATATGGGACAGGCTCAACCTGAAGTAGCCACACAAGCGTGACACCTTGCTCACTTCCCAGGTCACTTAAGTCTCTCACCAGCTTATGTGCCACAGACTGTGGCCACTGACTGACAAATGAGGTTCTCTCTTGTCTCCATACTCTGCATAACTGCTTCTGGTTGATATATATATATATATATATATATATATATATATATATATATATATATTTTTTTTTTTTTTTTTTTTACTTCAGCAGTTTAAATGCTTCCTTTCATCAGCAGTAAGAAACAGACTCTTATATTCACTCCAAAAAGTTGAAGCTAAAGCACAGAAGCCCACAGGTCCCCAGGGAATCTGCCTTATTTCCCTGTGGTATGTAAAAGGTAGGCAGTTAGGATATCCTGAAGCCTGATGCGGGTCTTGGCTATAGAAGGCCTGAGCTGATAGAAGTCTGGAAGTACTGTTTGCCTTAGCTTTCATAAGTATTAGCTTCAAAAGTCTTCCTTGTTATTAGAGAACAGGACTCCTCCTGGGATGAAGAGGCTCCTGTGATCTTTATAAACCTGGGCCGAAAGACAGATATCACACTGCTCTCTCCCCGGGAGACTCTTGACATTCTGATACAAATAAAATCGCCAGCTACTAGGCAATGTCTATCTCTTTGTATTTTGTAGGTTACTCTAGAAACTCCAGGAGGCCATAGCTATGAGGAGAAAGGCGCACAGCACTGTAGGAATAAGCATAAAAAGTTAAGTAAGCTTTCCAACCCTGAAATTCAGTGATCTGGCCATGGCTATACTGTCTAATTCCTGGGCTTCACTACCAGATCTAAACCTCTTGGTCCATCCTGCTTGGGCTTCTCCTCAGATTCCTCACTAGCAGAATAAGTGCCTTTGAAACCAAGTATTTGGTGCAAAAATTCCAGACTATGACCCCACAAGACACCCTTTTTTATTGTGTTACCCAGTTCTAAACTCACTTTGCTTCTGACTCTGCGACCTGTATTTCTAATGTTGTGTAACTGAGGGTCTCAGGCTTTTTATCATGTCCTACAATACTACTATGGTAGACTCATCTCTCCAACATCCAGTGCTTTCTGAAGCAGGCCAGAGGTGCCCACAACCACCCCACCCGGAACACTAGCCTCCCTCAGGCAACCTCGGCAGAAAGTTCCCCCTAACACCCTAGCATTTCAGACAGAAGATAGAGCCAGAGAGCCTCCTCCTTACCCCCTGGTTTCCTTAACATGGCTTTATCCTCTCTTTCTCGTTTCATTCTCATAAGCCTTTGTTGGAAGTACTTATATTATATGATGAATTTGTGACTTTTTTACTAACTGAATCCAAAGTAGGATTTTCACTATGTCTATATTAAAGCCCTTACTGGCAAAGTAACTATACAGTTGCCCCTCACTTATCATGGAGATTATGTTCCAGATACTTCCATGATAAGTAAAAATCAGTTAAGTAGCAATGATAGAGAGATAGATAGATAGGTAGATAGATGATAAATAGACAGATGATAGATAGATAGATAGATACATAGATACATAGATAGATACATAGATACATAGGTAGATGATAGATACATGATAGATAGATAGATAGATAGATAATAGATAGATGATAGATAGATAGATGCTTTACATACCCTTCCCACACTCTTGCAAATCATTCCCACACTTTTAAAAACACTTGTACTGTTCTTAACTATTTTCTAAACTCATAAACCTACATAATTTTAGCAACATATTATACTGTACGGTACTGCAAAATTCTGTGACACAGCAAAAACTCTGCAACAAATCAGTTAAATTAATATTTTTTGAAAACTCACAAAACAGTGAAGCTGTGAAATTTGAACTGTGAAATAGCAAGGGACTCCTATATTTGAAAACAGTGATATTAGGAAGCTGTTAAAATTAAATGAAATTGTAAAAGTGGGGTGTTAATCCAACAAGACTGGTGACCTTATCATGGAAAATCAGTTTCTACTTCTCTCAAACTCCTTCCCTCCATCCTTTCCTCCCTTACCTCTTTCCTTCCTTGCTCCACACACTAAGCAAATCCCATGGGAGAAGACCACAAGAGGGCAGACATCTCCAAGCCGACAAGAAAACCCTCACCAGATCTTCACCATGCTGCTGTGCTGGCACTTGGAACACCAACCTCCCCAAGCATGAAGAATAAATGTGTTGTCATGGTTACCTGAACGGAGGAGACAGACTCATTCTAAGTTAGACTAAAGGAGATCACCAACACACACCATGACCAGCATCGGCGCTGGACTATCCCAACCATGAGGAGACAAAAGTCATCCCGAAAGTTTTCAAGTGAAAGCCTAAAGGAGAAAAACAATAAAAGGAGCTTCAAAAGAGGAGTGGCTGTGTAGGAAGCCCAGGTGGCGGCAGGGACCATGGCTTCAGTGGATACTGTAAGTGATTCAATGCTGGGAAAGTGCAGAGAAAGAAAGAGAATGATGGAGACCTTAACAAGGACTGGCTGAGAAGGCCATGCCGGCCGCACTAACGAGAGTGGAATTTATTCTAACAGCAAAGGAAAACCACCTGGAGCATTTTAATGGGGATTAACAAAATAGGCGTTTTTTTAAGGAAAGTTTTGGAGAATAAATAGCATGTCTGTGCCTAGCAACAACAGTAATCAACTAATATTTATTGAGAACTTACTACAGGCCATGAGATTTTCTACATAGCAGGCATATAGAAATGAACAAGGCGTACAAAATGTCTTCTTCTATATGCTCTATGGTTTACCTTGGAGATAGCACACATACCTATCTAACCCATCAGATAGTGACATTTGAGTAGAGACTCCTTTCAAAAGGAGTGATGAAAGAGCGGGCAGGATCTGAGGGCAAAGCTCCCTGGCAGAGGAGGAGGCAGGTACCAAGTCTTCAAATAGGCTCCAGCATTGTCCCAGAGACATCCTGGAGACGAGCTGTAGACAGAACAATGGGAGAGGAGGCGACCCGAAGCGCCAAGACCAGAGAGGAGCCTGTCTGCCTGTCCAGGCTGCACTCAAATCAAAGCCTCCGATGTGTGCGCTGCCAGAAACACACACGTGGGACGAGGCAGGTGCGAGATTATCCTGAAGCAGAATTCAAGGAAAAGGGGAATGCCCAAAGAAAGCATTGATAATTAAAAGGTCTACAGCAGTGACAACTTTTCAGGTACAGAGCAGCCAAAAAAAAGTTTTTGGTCACTATGTCTAGGATAACTTGAACCATAAAAGTAACTTCATGAAAGAAAAGTAGAGAATATATACTCCCTCATCTCTGTGTCACATTCTGTCACCTGGGCCCCCAAGATGGGGATCCACAGTTTCTCCTGAACAGTATGACAGTTGTGGCCAGTTTCCCACAAGAAACAAGTCAGTTTTCACTTCTGCACCTCTAAGCAATGGAACTTGAACTCATCACCACCTTCTTCTTCTTCTTCTTCTTCTTCTTCTTCTTCTTCTTCTTCTTCTTCTTCTTCTTCTTCTTCTTCTTCTTCTTCTTCTTCTTCTTCTTCATCTTCTTCTTCTTCATCTTCTTCTTCATCTTCTTCTTCTTCTTCTTCTTCTTCTTCTTCATCTTCTTCTTCTTCTTCTTCATCTTCTTCTTCTTCTTCTTCATCTTATTCTTCATTTCTCTCCTTCCCTCTCTTGCTCCCTCTCCTCATTCTGTTTCTTTCTCTCCTCTATCCTTCTCCTTTTTTTCTCTCCCTCTGTATTTCTTTTCTCTTCTCTTCTCTCTGTCTCTATCTCTCTGTGTCTCTCTCTGTCTCTCTCTCTGTCTCTGCCTCTCTGTCTCTCTCTGTCTCTGTCTCTGTCTCTCTCCCTCTCTTTCTCTCTCTCTCTCCCTTTCTGTCTCTCCATCTCCCTCCCCTCTCCTCACTCTCACACACAGGATTCTGAGAATATCTGAAGATACAAGCATTTGCAGAACCAAATGACATTACCTCCATAAGTCTCCACATCCCTCCGCTCAGTAGTGTTAGGAGGTTCATTTTCACTAAGTCCTTAATGATACTACAAAAATCAGTAAGGAGCTGGGGATATAGCTTAATGGCATAAGTGCCCTGCTGGCAAGTGCAAAGTCCTGAGTTCAATCCCCAGTACAGAAAAATGAATAAATAAATAAATAAATAAATAAATAAATAAATAAATAAATAAATAAATAAATAAATGGAATCTTTAGTAGATTTGCACAAAACTACTTTTATTCCATTCCAGCTTAGTTTGAAAACTGTTTTGATTCACGGCTGTAACAAGCAACAAGCTTCTTAGTGGCTGACTATAACAAAAGTACGTGTCTTACTGTTCTGCTGGTAATTAAAGTGTCATGTTTCTTCTGGAATCCTGCCTTTCTACATTTGTATTCCTGAGGCTCAGGCGGGAATTCTGCAAGCCACATTCAGTAGGCAAGATGCTTGCTGTCAGTGGCGGGTGCCAAGAGAGACTGCAAGGACGGAGCAGAGATAGAGAAGGTAAGAGGGAGGCTCCATCATGAGCCCATGGTGCTGTGACTTCTGTGGGTTTAGTTTAGCTCGCTATCGCTGTCACAGAACCTGAGTGATACTTGACCTGGCAAGCCCAAGTGGTCACAAAAGTAATTGACTCCAGTTTCCAGGTCTTTTGCTTTATTTCTAGAATAAACTCCAGAGGTATCAGCGCCACAGGTCAGTGTCCTCCCCTGAGAGGACTGAATGTCAGCCTGGAGCTTGCTCATTGCTAATCCGGTGAGAACGTGCCAGGTTATCAGGCAGCCTTCCACGTGGTCCTTTGCATTCTCTAACTCTCCTCACGCTTGACTCAGCCACCAGTAGGCCTGGCGTCTTGCGTGAGATATGTAGCATTTGTCCCACAGAGAGAAAATTAGAGAGGATTCTGGGGGAAGTTTTCATGGGCCAGGAAAGCAAATGGCGACCTTCGATTCTGCCACATCGGAATGGAAGACTGGGGACAGAAGCCCAGATGTGGCTTTGTTCAACACAAGCAGTCACTGCCACGCAAGTGACAGTACAGAGTGGGGAGTTTGCATTAACAAAATTAAAAGCTAGTTGTCCCCTAATCTTCATGGCTCTGAGTTCATGCAGCTGTCTTCACATGCCTTCTTCATGCTCATAAAAAAATGACGTCCTGGGGCTGCTTATGTTCGTTGCCAAGCCATATACTCGGCTCATGCGTAGAGTGACGCACCAGCCCATACTTACATATGATCCTCAGCCCCTAACTTCTTAATGCCAATTGCTCTCTAGTGAGCTAGCATATTTCAGTCTCCACATGAGTGTTAAAACTGAGACAGTATCGGCCAAGTTTTGAGTTCCCTCTAGGAAATGTTCTACTTTAAAAAGAACACTAAAGGAGTGCATACAATAGATTATATGCCAGTTTCCATTTCTACCCCTTTTCAGCTTTTGTTAAAAGTTGCTTTCCAGGTAGTTAGTCACACATCACGGATTTTCACTAGGTCCTTCATTAAGCTATGCAACCATGAAATAGTTTGCATGAATCCCCACTTATCATAAATTATCTTGTGATCTGTATGAGGTAGAGGTCACCGCAAAGGCACTGGTCATCTAACCTTTAGAAGGCACTGCTGACTGCAGGACCCTCTGAGGATGTCGCCTGCCCACCCGCAAATAACAACAAGTTTAGCATTCGGCACAGTTTCTACAAAAATAATTGAACTGGAAAGTTGTTGGAGGGAATAGGCAGAGCCCTCGTAATTCGTGTAGGAAGAAGTTTCAAAACCTAAGTCAGGACAGTGGGAGATAAAGAGACTTTCACAGAGCCTCCTTCTTCCTCGGCTTTCTATCACAACAAAAGCACTGGAAAAGTGAAATGTGTCAGCAGGTGTTAAAAATAAAAGACAATTAATAGTTGTCTCCTAACTCTTGGAAATTCGAGATAAGCTAGGTTACACCTGATGACAAGCTAGCATTATCTTCAGTTCCAGCTGCCTCTGGACTATCAAAACCAGTCCATAAAAAACCTCTAGAAACAGATTTTCCTCTTTCATTTTTTCCCTTCTCCTCAAGACATCGGTGTCTATCACATCCCCAGAGTTGGACTCTTAGAATCCTTCTTGGCAGCCTCCGGCGCATTAGGTCTGTGACTCTCACCAGTGACCCTTGTCTGTCACTGTATGCATGTATGGTGCATGGTCTGGGTTTACTATTGTGCTTGTCATTCTTTCAAGCTGCTCACACAAAGAAGTCACTCTTTGTTTTTGTGTCTCTGGGTCTCAGCATAAAGTAAGCTCTAAATCAAGGAGGACTCTTCCTGTTCCTTACCTGTTTATTTTTTATCACTAAGTCCTGCCAATTTTTTCTCCTCAACGTCTCTTGAACACATCCCCTCCCTTCACATTCAATGCTTGTCACCCTCACTTGAGCTTCTGGAATCTTCTATTAAGTCTTGATTGCAGATTCACCTTCCCTTCCTATCTGTCCTCCACAGGAGTACAGAACTATCTTTCTCAACAGTTATTTTCTTTCCCAAGAACTTTCAAGTGCTTGAAAGAGGGTCCAAATTTATAAGTACAAAACTTCCGAACAACTTACCTTCCCATCTCCAAAAACTGGGTCCTTAACTCTAGCCATTCACACAACTGACCCTCAAGTCAAGACATACCACTTTGGGCCCTGGTGACTTGCTGGCTCTCCTTCTATTTGGAAAGGCTTTCCAACTCTCAGAGAATGTCTACTGATCTATCAAGACCTAAATTCAGTATTATTTTTTCTACAAATTGAAGTTATGGACGCCTTACTCATGGGTTCTCCTCCACCAAATTCCATGCTGCTTAAGGGCAGGGATCAAAGCAACTTTTATTTGCCCGCTACTGGCTCTGGTTTTGACACAACGAGCATCAGCAAGTCTTTGTTGGCAATAATTATCAACCAGTGTCTAGAATTGCTTAGTTTTGAAGTAATGATTGCTGTACTCATATTTATAAAAGCTAGATTGCTTCTTCTCAGGACCAAACTCAAAGTGAGTTATTTTATAGCAATTGGAAATCATCAACTCCTCTGTCAGGGTCTCAGACACGAAACTGTCCCTTTTTTTTTTTTTTTTTTTTTTGTCTTTTTGAGACAGGGTCTCGCTGTACAGTTCAGGCTGGCCTTGAGCTCAGTTTTGTAGCCCAGGCTGGTCTCGAACTCTCACCAATCCTCCTGCTTCAGCCTCCCGAGTGCTGGGATTACAGGAGTGCGCCACCACGCCCGGCTGAAACTGTCCCTTTTGAAGGAGTTACAGAAAGAGAATTTACTTCTTCAAAAATAAAAATAAAAATAAAAATCTGGTGTTTTCTGAGATAAGTCAACACATAGTCCTTTCTACTGATGATAATAATTTCACAGTGACGTATTAATTTCCAACCCTCTTCTAGTTACACTGTCACTTGGTACCACACTGACATAGTTAAATATTGTCCCGCATGAGCAAGGAGCTAGTTGGAGTTAAGGATAAGCCTTCGGTGCCAGAATGGTTAGCTCTTCCATATACTAGGTATTTCTTTGGGGGGATGTTATTTAACTCCATAAGTATTCTTGAGCCCATGTGTACCCGTCAGTGAAAGTATAGATAGCAGTAATAAGTAAAATGACTATTTTATATTATTAGAGAATAAAACATTATTCCATTTGATTTCCATATAATTCATTTAATTTTTAAAAAGATGAAATGAATGCCATGAACTACTTTTCATTAGATTACAGAAGAACAAGGCAAATGCCATCGTCAAAATGGGAACCTGTATCCAAAAGCCACTTCAGAGATTTTCATAAGCAAGAAATGAGATCACACAACTGTAGTCCTCAGCCCAAAAGCTGGAACATGCTCAGTGCTTAGCAAACATTTGCTATTATTAATCTTGCTATTGTTTAAAAAGATGATGGCATTTTCTTGAAGTATAGAATCCTCCAACCACCAGTACTAGGCACCAAAATGGAATTGTCTCCTTTTCTGCAGCCTTGGAAACAAAACAAAAGGACAAGGGAGCAGCATCAGGATGAGATCATGGCTATGAGGGCAACTTGCCAATAAAGATGATCTGGAATACAGGCAGCAATGGCACCAGAGAAGTCAAGAATGTTTAAGAGGGGTGTCCTATCACCCTATGCCCAGTGTAAGCACTATCCATTTTTCTCCTTAACGACTGAGAAAAATGGTCCTTTAGGACCAATGGTAAGGTGCCAAAAAGGGTAGGGACCAAAGCTTAATTATTGTTGTGTGTCTGCTGTCTGGCTCTGGTTCTGACACCATGAGCATCAACAAGTCTTTGTTGATAATAGTTACCAACCAGTGCCTAGGATTGCTTGGTTCTGAAATACTGAATGGTAGACCCGAATTTATAAAAGCAAGATTGGTGCTCCTCAGGACCAATCCCAAAGTGTGTTGTTTTATGGTAATTTAGAAATCATCAGGCCCTCTGTCAGGGTCTCAGACATAAAACCATCCCTTTTTAAGAAGTTGAAGTAAGAGAATTTACTTCCTACAAGACAGTGGAAAGGGGGGCCTGGCGGGATGGCTCAGTGGTCTAAAGCGCCTGCTTGGGAAATCTTAGGCGGCTTCAGGGACCGCGGTTCGATCCTCGGCACCACATGCTGCACCAGCCCTGCCCTCTAGGCGGGCTGAGCCGGCCATAAAAATGAGTGAATAAACAAACAAAGGTTCTGAAACAAGAAAAAAAATAAATAAATAAAATTTAAAAAATATTAAAAAAAAAAAAAAAAGACAGTGGAAAGGGCCCCAGACTTGGCTCTTCTGTGGACACAGATCACCTGTCAATCCTGTCTGTACCCACATGGGAGCCAGGGTTGTATAAGAGAAAAACCATCTAAACTCAGCCTTCTTCAATCTATTCCTAGAGGACTCCCAGAGGGGATACCCTCTTAAATTCAACTGTCTTCCATGTTTTGACCTATTTCTTGTCCCTCTAAGCCACCTGAATTCACTTTCTTTCCTTGTGGTTTTATTGAGAGTAAATGACAACATCTTTCTTGAAGCAGGAGGGACTATTTTAATTAAAAGAACCCATGTTACTATAGGTGCAGCACACACATCAATCAAAGAATTTCCTGCTGAGGGAGGTCTAGAGCAGTATTATCCAATAGAGCATCTCACCAGTCAATATGGTAGCTGCTACCTCATTGCATACTGAACTTTTGGCACATACCCACTGCACCTGGGAAACTACCAATTGAATTTATTTGATTTTAACACATTTAATTAGCAACACATACCTGGTGGCTACTGGACTGGTGTCTTGGTTGCTCTTTTTCCCCATTGCTCAGACAAAATACGTGATGCCCAGAATTAAGGAAGGAAAGGTTAGCTCACCGTCTGTGGAGGTTTCAGTCCATACTCAACTGTCTCCAAAACAGGCTGGCACATAGCAGAGGGCAACAGTTCATGGTGGTGGAGAACAGCAAAAACACCAAAAGCAAAGAGAGAAGAGTGGGAGAGCAAGCCTCTTTCCCTCTCTTATAATTGTGCACAGGCTGCCTGTGGGGTGGATGTAGCACTCGCACTCATAATCCCAGCATTGGACCATGAATCAATCAAAACCTCTAGGAATACTTACCCCCCCCCATGACTGTGTTGGGCTTGGAGAGTGGGGAACTAGGCACGAACAATAGCAACAGGATATTATACCTCTATCAACTACTTCTACTGAATAGTACAGCAGGGTTATTCAGGGTTCAGGACCCATCCTTCCAAGAAAACTAAAAATAATAAATTTTCTGGAGGCTGGTCCTCTTAAGGAGGACAATTTCTATGACTGTAGCCCCAGATGTTTCTAAAATTTGCTTCTGGAAGAATAGAAATGTTCCCATTGGTCCCGGGTCATGAGGTACCACTCACTGCAGGAACAAAACCACTAATCCTTTTCATTAAAATTAAAGATGGACCGCAGACCTTTGCGCAGCAGGAAATATTGGAATTGGCTGCTTCCTATGGAGATGGGTTTGCCAAGGTAGAAGGACAGTGACACATTTCCAGGGCATGCAAGGAGCTCATGCTACGCTTTTTGATATTGAGCAAAGAATGCGAGGAGTGCATTTTAAGAGCAACTGGAAACTGTGGCAACCAGGAAGGAAGGAAGACCAGCTTGAGTTTTGTAAAGATGCTAGAGCTGCCATGTGAAGAAAAATCTAGAGAAGAGCAACAGGAGCGTGACGGACAAGTTAGGGCTTTTGCTTTCTCTCTGGCTAAAGGCAATGGTAGTAAGGACCATGCTCCCGACAGAACCAGAAAGGAGATGGCAGATCCAACAGATATTTGAGGGCAAAAGTGACAGGGCTTCATTATCACTGCACAAGAAGTAAGGAGAGAAACATACAATGAGCCAGAGATTTTCACAGCTGACTAGGAGGAGGTACTAATCCCTAGTTTAAAACACCAGAAAGAGCCCTAGTCTGGTGGGATGAGGGATGAGTTTCATTTTGGATTCTCATGTTGGACACATATGATGAAAACAGTGAGGAGGGCTGGGAAGATAGCTTGGCAGTCTAAGTACCTGCCTAGCAAGAGCAAGGACCCAAGTTCTATCCCCAGTATCACATGCCACGCTGGCCCCAGAACTCTAAGCACACTGTTCTGGCCCCAAAACCAGGCATGGTAGCACAAGCCTGTAATCCCAGCATTGAGGAAGCTGAGACAGGAGGATCACTACAAGTCTGAACTGAGTAGTGAGAACCTGTATCAAACTGTATCAAAGAAAGAAAGAAAGAAAGAAAGAAAGAAAGAAAGAAAGAAAGAAAGAAAGAAAGAAAGAAGGAAGGAAGGAAGGAAGGAAGGAAGGAAGGAAGGAAAGAAAGAAAGAAAGAAAGAAAGAAAGAAAGAAAGAAAGAAAGAAAGAAAGAAAGAAAGAAAGAAAGAAATTTTTAGAAAACAGTGAGAATGATCAGCAGGGATTTCAGAGCAATAGCTTATAGCTTATTTTGTACCAAAGACTCCCTTTTTAAAGTGAACTGATAGCTTGGTGAAATATCTTACTTTCCAATCCACTACATCAGTACAGCAAGTCCACTAAAGGTGAAATCAGTTCTGGCATCAGCAGGGCAAGGTCTCCACCAGAATTGAGCTTATGGAGGTAGCCGCTTAATTGAGACCATGTTCAGACTGGGCAGAAAGGTGTATCTGCTGTGGAGGATTAATGAATAAATTCAGGATGCTATCCACGTGTCATGCATGAGACAGAGTCACAGATTAATGGCTTCTGGTATAAATGGGACCTAGGGGAAGTTTTGTTTGGCACAGGTGGTATCGGGAAAGAATCAGGGCTGAATTTCCTATACTGTGGTACCACGCTTCCTAACTTCATTCTTCCCACATTTCTGGCTTTAAACAGCATCAGGTGAGACATCCTCATGGTTTTCATGTGTTCAAACCCTACAGAAAAGTCTGTCCTTGCGATGCATTTGGGGAACACTGGGGTGCTTGGTCTTGTTCTCACATATCCTGCTAAAAGATATCAGCTTTCACCAGATTTGTAGACTCTTTATTCTGCCTCCTGGGCTGGGATAGTCTTAAGATTTCACCACCTGATAAGTGCTGAGACTTCTCCTGACCCCTTCCTAGATCTACAGCCATATAAACTCTGAGCTCAGAGAAGGCATAGTCAGTCCAAGATTAGCCTTAGTGAATCACTGTTCACTACAGCCAAGTTACATTAAGCCACTGTCCAGCTCCAGTCTGCTGTTGTCAGGAAGGGACACCAAGTAGTCTTCGCATTTACCAGATAATCTCAGAACATGGATATTGGTTTTTTTAATAGACTAGTGCCTCAGTTCATGATCTTAATTCTTATCATGATTCTAGTTACAAACTGAACAAGAACTGAATCAAATTCAACAGTTAGGTTCAATGTTGACCTTATGAGAGAGTTAGATTTGTTCTTACACAATTCTGTTTATAGCCAGAAACATGGAAAAAAAAAATGAAGTACATGAAGAGAGGTACCACAGTATATGAAATTCAGCTCTGATTCTTTTCTTTCTTCTTTCTTTCTTTTTTTTTTTTTTTTTTTTGTCTTTTTGAGGCAGGGTCTCGCTATGCAGTTCAGGCTGGCCTTGAGCTCACTTTTGTAGCCCAGGCTGGTCTGGAACTTGCACTGATCCTCCTGCCTCAGCCTCCCTAGTGCTGGGATCATAGGTGCGCACCACCACGCCCAGCTCTGATTCTTTTCTGATACCACCTGCGTCAGAAAAAAAAAAAAAAAAAAAAAAACCCTTCCCCTAAGTCCCATTGATACCAGAAGACATTAATTTGTAACTTTTTGTCTCATGTATAACACGTGGGTAGCATCCTGAATTCATTCATTAATCCCCCATAACAGATATGCCTTTCTACCAAATCTGAAGATGGCCTCAAAATCCCTATCCACATAACGCTCCAGGAAGCCAACCTCTAAAATATTCAGAGCTGTGTGAGAGCTGAAATCATTTCCCACGACTGTTCTCATGGTATCCAATGGTCTCCCTTCACAAGGACATAAAGGCCTCAGAATACGCTCCCAAACGAACTCTCCCTTCCACACTTGGAAGGACAAAGAATGCCGGCGGGCACAACCACAACGCCAGAGTCCCTTCAGTGCCTGCTTCACTGGCACGCATTATCTAAGCCTACAAATTCTTCCAAATGCCTTTGCTCCTTGGTTTTGCATGGTGACTTTTTAAACACCACTGGTGTCCAGTTAAATCATCTTCCCCTTTTTCTACTCACGCTTGGCCTTCACCTCTCCTCTCCACTCCTTTGTGAAATCTCAACAGCATGTCTCTAAACATTTCGTCCTGATTAAAAGCAAGGTCTGCACCCGTTTTTATAATTGTGCAATACGGTGATAACTGATGAAAATGACTTTATCTCCACTGACCTCAGTACTTGAAGGCAAGCGGAAGAATTTGCAAGTCCCTATAATTTCCGTAAAATGACTCACTTCACTTTTATCCTAGTTTAAATGAAAGAGTACCCATTCATCCCAATTAGTAGAACAACAATCATTTTTCCCACATAAAATTCAGAGGAAGCAGTTACCTTTCCTCAGGAAGATAATGAAGTTGAACACTTTTAATTTAAGTGAAACAGGAGCATTAAGAAGATGTATTTCTCTGGAATGGTTTTCCCTCAGGGTCCTTGAATGCCAATTATTGGCTTACATTTAAGCCAAAGTGAAACATCTTTTTGCTCTTGTCTTTATAGATTACCACTAGGAAAAGAACAAGCAGTTACTCCACTATTGAGTTTTCTTCAGTGGGGGCAGAGGGAGGAGGAATTATAACCTCATGGCATGGGTGGCGGCTGTATCCATTTACTGGGGCTTCCGTCATAAAGTACCCGGATTGGCTGGCTAACACCACAGAAATTTTTCTCTCCACGATTCTAAAGCCTAGAAATTTGAAGCCAAGGTATTTTCATGGTTGGTTTCTGCTGCAGCCTCTCCCTTGCCTCGGGGAAGAGCTTCCACCTCACGTCGTCGTAGCGTCTTCCCATACCCACGTCTGTATCTTTATGCATCTTATAAAGACCACATTTCACTGAATGAGCCCTCACCATCCATGATATCATGTAATTAATCCTTCAAAGGCCCAATCTCTGAATACTTTGCCATGCCAAGGTACTGCGACTTAGGACGTCTGCATGTGAATTTAAGCAGGACATGAGCAGTGCCAAACAGTTCAAACTGGATGAACAGTGCCAAAGAAAACTTACACTGGAATAAAATATGTTTGCAGAAGTAGGTTCACAATGCCAGTGAGAACCGAAATTTAATAGTAATGGAGATGATGAACAGAGTAAGGAAATACCTGTAAGATAGGAACACAGCCAGCCCTGCCTCTGGAAGGCACTGGGATCAGAAATTTTAAAATGTAACCGCTAGTTCTCTTTCTGCAATGGGCTTCTTCTCCTGCACCAAAAAGCTTTTACTTCTTCTCATTCCATGGGTAACAAATGCTCCCAACCTCCTAAATCTAGATCCTCCTAAATTTATCTGCACCACTTTGCGAAACTTCTGTTCCACTGCCAAGGGGCATGGAGGTCACTCTGATCGGAGAGCATTTACAGCTATGCCAATGTAGGCATCTACAGTATTTTAACCAGAGACAGAGATGGCGGGCTCAATCCTGTGAGCTAGGGTGCTCAAAGGGAAACAAAGGGTGGAGATTTGTGGTAACTATTTCCTGTGACTAGGCTAAGTGCACTGAAACTTGTCACTATACCAATAAGGATTCCTTTAATACATGCCGATGCTTTCTTGTCAGTCCTCAGCATTTATCTGTCTTTCTAACTAACTTCACTAGATATTTCTCCTCTAGGTACACAGACAATAGGTAACTATAGCAACTGGTGGGACTGGTAATTACTAGGCAATGTTACTTGGGATTTAGATAGCCATGGAAATGGTGATCCCAACATTCAAGCAACGCATCACCTTACAACTAAGGCTCCGGCACAATCACGGCTTTACCTTTTCAGATAAAGAGAAGTACAGGCAAGCGGTTCTGTCTAAAACTCAGCACTGGCGTGGACCCAGGACATGCACTTTCCCATGAGACTCACCTTTTCTTTTATCTTCCAGATCCCCGGTGGGGTGAGGCCTCGGCTGCCTCCAATCTTCTCCTTTGTCACCTTGGTTTCAGCTGCTCACGACTTGTGGGAGCAGGCTGATATGGAAAGACAAGATATAGCGACTTTGCCTATAGATGGACCGAGACAGAATCCCCTCCATACAATCACTATACCTCCAAGAGTGCACCCAGAGTGTCAGACATCCCCAAGTTCTCCAGCCCCTTGATTCTTTCCCTCTCTTCTCATTTGCTTTCATCTGGATTTAAAAACCAAAGGGCCGTATCCTCTCTTCTTCTCTGTTCTGAACCAGGCAAAGCACTAGAATGCCTACCTTTAGAATTTCTGAGGTGAAGAAACAGACATACTCCAGGGAGGTAGGGCCTTTTATATGTATCACAGAGTTTGGGTGAGAGCCCAGTGATTATGCAGACACACCAAGGAGCTTGGCTAAGGAGACGGAAGCCCTCTTCTACCATTTACCACACTAGAGTGATGGCGTCCCATGCTCCACTGTGCTTAGTTTTAACAGTCTGTTTTCCCAAATGAATTGTGAGCTGCTTGCAATCATGAACTCTCTTTTATCACCTGTATATTCTCACCACCCAGAATAGCAGGAAAGTATATTTCAACACTAAGTTACAGGGTTCCAAATAACAAGGTTGCAGGATTTCCAAGATAAGAAAAGAGCTTATTGAAAACACTTAACACAGCCAAGCATGTTGGTGATGCATGTGGTAACCCAGCACACGGAAGACCGAAGAGGCAGGAAGATTGCTACAAGTCTGACCTAGCCTGGCTTACATAGTGACTTTGGGGACACCTTGAACTATACAGCAAGACCCTATCTCAAAATTTAAAAAAAAAAAAAAAAAAAAACAGTGAAGACAAGGGCTTTATTTAAACAAATTCCTCTTCCTTTGAGAAAATACACCCCCAAGAGCCATGTTTCCTTCTTGAAAGGTCTCCTTCATGTTTTCTGCCATGCTATTCTGTCTCATCTATAGCCATCACTACAACTGGTCAGTTGTATAAATCATCTCCTAAAGTTGTGTCCTCCACATTCACCATAACTTCCTGAGATCGGATCCTTTCATCTCTTCCCTGGGCCAGTACAGCACCCATTTTGGTGGCACTATCAGTCGTTCCTCTGAACCACCGTTCATAGCGCTGGCATAAGCCCTTTGGAAAAATTTAACTTGCTTACAAACCATACCCTTTCCAGTTACCAATTATTGAAAGGGTCCCTAGTGCCTTCAAGGTATTTCCCACGGTTTTCCCGCACAGCCTGGGGCTGCACTTTGGCCCTCTCTAGTATTTCCATCTCATCCTCTAGCCCTCTACTTTCCTGTAGCCGCACCCACCTACAGAGACCCACAAGCCGCTGCTGTTCTGCTCCAAGGGCTCCCACATATCAGGCTTCTCCCAGCATCCAGAATATTCCAAACTTCTGTCCCTCTACCTCGCTTATCCCACTCATTCTTCAAGGTCCAACCAACACCTCTAAAAGCCTTGTGTGGTTAATCCCACATTTTATTATAATCTCTTGAGGACAAAAACTGTTTCTCATCAATCTTAGTATTCCCTTCATCATCAAGCCCAGCACTGCAGAACAGAGTGATCTATATTAAATACACGACAAGGGAATGAAAAAAGAAGAGTGGGAGAGAATGTTCTTCCTTGTATACAAAATCGATATCACTACAGGAGCACCCTATCAGCGGACCACCCTATTGGATGTGTTTTCCAACATCAGGATGGATCACATAGATCACCACACCCTTTCCCCTTTATGGCCCTAGGACCAGTGAGTTCATACACCGAGAGCATTCAGTGCTGTCTGCCGAGGGACAGAGCCAGGCTCTACCCCTGCTGGCAATTCTGAGCTAGACCGCATCTTCCTTTCCCACCACGCCCAACCCGTTGTGCAGTGTTAGCTAGCAGCGCAGCCTGGCATCAGAACTGAGAGACCTAAAGCCTAGTCCTCTCCAACTCTCCCTAAAACCAAAACAGCTCCGGTGAACATCAGCGGATAGAAGACCCCCACCCACCCCCGCCGCCTTTCCTTCAACCCAGAACTCAAACTGCGGGGCTGATGTAAACAGGGAACCTAAAAGCCTCACTGGCTGATTAAACTCCACAGCTTCACTCTGCCGCTAATCAGCGACAAGAAACCTTTGCTGCTCGCGCCAACCTCGGCGAGGTTTTATCACTTAATTACTATAAAATCACCCCATAGGTTAATGTGTGCTTGATCTCAAAGGAGTGGCAGTAACCATTATGTTATTTATGTCAATTGCACAGTTAGAAACAAATGCAGAGAACTCAGGTCTAGAAAAGAGAGGCCGAGTCTGATTGCACAGGAGACGACAGGATCACGGGCTCCCACCTCAAGGCTCACCACAGCCACTTTAGTGGCCTGAAGTTCCAGAACCACAAATGTATACCTTTCTTTTTTTTTTTTCTTTTTTTTTTTTTTTTTTTTTTTTTTTGCTGTGAAATTGCAACTGTGAGTAATTAAATCATACGTGAAGCTGCGGTTAATTATTTATTCCTTAGAGTGAGGAAAATAAAAAATGAATAAAATAGGTGTTTTCCAGGGCACCAAGGTTTCCAGATTGCTGAAAGGAATCACCTGAGCGAAGACCTGAGGAGGTGGCGGAGGTCTCCGGGACACAGTGGAGAACAGGCAGGAGCAAAGCACAGGTCCCAGACAGGGGAGGAGGGGGGGGGGTCGCTGCCTGTCACGTGTTCCCCCTGCTTTCTGCGCGACTTTGATAAAGCCGTGGATAATTACATGGAAATAAGAGGTTGGAGAGTCGAATTATATCTAACATCCTGTTTCTCAGACTTGAGTTCCTGAAATTTTCTGCCTCTGACTTCGCCTCTAACACTCCAAGAACGAGGCAGCGCGAATTCCAATTCGGCTTTGTTTTATCCAGTACGTTCTCATAAGCTCTGGATAAATAATGTTTCATGAATAAAATCATAATAGAGACAAGCGAAGAGAGGGCTGGCGAGTGGCTCCTCCTGCATAGTGAAAATGTCTTGATTGTTTTTTTAATAAATGCAGAATATTACGTGCAACAGCATGCTCGGAAGGAAACTGAGGATTCTTTCTCTCTCACCAAAAATACTTAGAACTCTGTTCCAACTACTGATCGCACTTATAAAATGCCTGCTCAGAGGGTTTGGACGGTTGTATAGTGGATTTCTGCTGGTACATGGAAAGGAATAGTCAATGATTAAATTTTTTGTCTTCTTTTTTTTTTTCCTTGTCTCTTCTTAAATTTTTATGCTTTTTTTGTTTTTCCAATTTTGCATACATATATCTGGAAATCTGCCCAATTAAGCTGAAGACAACACTATGCAAGACAACAAATACTACTGAACTCATTTTGTTTAGTGAAATTCTGTATCATTTGTAACTTTTTTTTTTATTACTATTTTGCATTCTTTTTGAAAATGAAAGGAAAAAAAAGATGCTTAAGTGGCTTCAAAGATTTGCAACAAATCTTCATGATTTCTTTCTTTCTTTCTTTCTTTTTTCCCATCTTTTTGAGACAGGGTCTCGCTATGCAGTCCAGACTGTCCTTGAGCTCACTTTTATAGCCCAGGCTAGTTTTGAACTCACACCAATCCTCCTGCCTCAGCCTCCCAAGTGCTGGGACTACAGGGGTGAGCCACCACACCCAGCTTCTTCATGATTTCAATGTTCATGTGTGATGTACAGTGTCAATGTTACTCTTAAGCTGATAAGAGATTTCCCCATCTTCTAAATCACTAAAGGAAAAGCAATCTGTCTCTTTTTTATGGGAAACAGAAGAGGCTCCCCAGAACTTTCTCTATCTGTGGATACAGATATGGAAGTCTTCTTCTAACTCCAGGCTCATACGGTGAGAACAAGAGATAAAAATCTATATTTGAACAAAAGCTCCAGTTCCATTGAACCCATTAAAAGAAACTCAATGATACTGAGGCATACAATTGCATTGCATGAGGTTAGACCGAGAAATGGAGGCCAGCATGGGTTAGCAATCTAGAGGGCATCGGGAGTAGAGAAGCATGCTTCAGAACTCACCTCTTTCACTGGGCTTTCACAAAATGATCGCTGAGAATACTTTCACTAACAAAAAGTCACTGGCTTTTCAAAGCTCTAGCTGGGGGACAAAGTGAATGAACCACCAAAGCAGTGAGAGAGAGAGAGAGAGAGAGAGAGAGAGAGAGAGAGAGAGAGAGAGAGAGAGAGATGCCGCCATGACAGACAAACCAAAGACTTCAACACTGACTGGGGGAAGCAGAACGCCTGCTACACCCTCTCTCTAAAATATCATCCATGATGTTGGAAAACCAGGAGTTCAGGATGACTCAAAGGAGACATTCCTCAAAGCTATCTGAATCCTTTTGTTCTGAGTCCCTGCTCGATAGTCTATTGATTAATAATTCAGATCAAGACCAAGAAGAGGCAGCCACGCAGGTGCAGGCTGAGTTCTCTCTCACTATAAATCATCACATGGGTGTTCCTGTGCACCCCCCCTTCTTACGTAAACTGAGTTCTGTGTGGCCTTCACCTTACATCTGATCCATCCCAGCCTCTGCCAGTGGTCATTTCACAAAGCTACTGCTGCCTATTGCCAGCAAATTCTCCCATCGCTTTATCCTTCCCTTTCCCAGTGATCTTTTTCTAAACTATTGGTGTATTTGAAAGATCCATTTCCATCGATGGTGTGGGTCATAACCAGTATGCATATGCTCCTAAAAGAACTCGGTAGCCTATTTCACACATTCGGTAGAAATCCAGTTGAGACTATTGTCGAGTTTCACTGGAAAAGGTTCAAGGTTAAATCTGAGCGTACACTTCAATGTCAACTGCGGTTGGAATTTTTTAAACTACAAGTTCCTGTCAGAATCTGGCAAGAGCTACTGTGCTCTTTCTATAAAAATGCATGGTCACAGGATTTAGAGTGTGGGGTGAACCGTGGGTCCTATCTATAGGCCACTAGGGGAGAAGGCCAGTCTTATACTAAGCCTTCACATACTAGATGAGGATGCTGAAGCTTAATCAAGGAAAATGACTCATACGAAGTTGTATAGTTACCTACTAGGACACGCATAACTAGATCTTTAATAGCTTCAAACCAACAGTTGAAAGATCAATGCTTTTCATTCTATACTAAGACAAAATGAATCTGGTAGACACTTTCCATAATAGAGAAAAGAGGTTATCAATTCTATTTGGACACCAGCCCCACCCCCCATCCCCCAGGACCTAGACCCAGTCCACGCCCATTCTCTAAGCTCAACTACATTTGATCATCCAATTCTTAGTCATTTATATCTTTTAAAATGGCACAAAAAGCCAGGTGTACTGCCTTATAATTCCTCTAAATTCAAGAAGGCTAAGGTAGAAGGAACGCAAGTTTTAGCCCAGCCTGGAGAACGTCCCAAAACCCTGTATCAAAAACAAATTAAAACTGAAAAAGAGGGGCCCAGCAGGATGGCTCAGTGGTCTAAAGCGCCTGCTTAGGAAAGCTTGGGCGGCTTCAGGGACCGAGGTTCAATCCCTGGCACCACATGTTGCGCCAGCCCTGCCCTCAGGGCAGGCTGAGCTGGCCATAAAAAATAAAGAAAGAAACAAACAAAAGTTCTGAAACAATAAATAAATAAATAAATAAATAAATAAATTTTAAAAAGTGGAAAAGAGCTAGAAATGCAGCTCCGTACAAAGTTCTTCCCAAGTACTGAAGGCAAAAAAAAAAGGGGGGGGGGATGAGGAGGGACGTGGGAGGGAAGGGACAGAGGGGAAGAGGAAAGAGATAGGGAACGGGTACATATGGCTCAGTTGAAAGCACTTGCATAGCATGTGCCAGACCTCAGTGGGTCCTACCCAAGCCACACACACTCACACACACGCATGCATGCACACATGTGCACACACACACACACACACACACACACACACACACACACACACACAATGAGACCTAAGGACAGCAGAAGTGAGCCAATCCGGAGGAGAAGATTCCTTCAGTCTTTTGTGCTTCTTCCTGTGGTCTGGACTCACTGTGTAAATGGGTTTCTCCAGTTATGTCAAGCAAACAATTGTGATATTATGGAAAGAAAATGAACAATTTATACAAGCTGATCAACCAAAAGATCATCTTAAAAGAATCCAGGAAGGCTTGTTCTTTATGCAATTTCTCTGTAAAATATTAACTCTCCTATCTGTGGTGCTTTCTACTTTATAAAGTGACTTCAGGTGCACAGATAAATAGAAAAACTAAACGGCAGGAAAGTGAAGACAGTACAACAAGAGACACTTTCGTGGCAAGTGTCTTACTTTTAGAACTCTTGAAATAACAGTCTTTCTTGTCACCTGCAAGGAATCAGTCTCTATGGCCAATTTTCACAAGGTCACGTAGTAATCACCAGAACCAAGATTCCAGACCTAGATACCTGAGTACTGGCATACAATCCTATCTTCTAGAGGACACATTAAGGGTGTCATAGCACGCTTTCTCTCTCATATCGGAGCACAAAAGGGCCACTTGTAACCTTGTCTTCAAATATTGCTGGAAAATATTAGGCAGTTGATGTAAGCCTAACAGACTCGGGAAGGCACCCGGCCCCAGGGCCTGTGTTCCATCCCTAAATTTCATTTTGTCTTCTTCTCCTAAAACATGAAGAGGAACCAGGTAGCTCAAGTCTGAATGGATTCTTAAAGATAGACAACTAGTAGAAGGAAACGATCCCACACACACCATTTTCATGATAACATTTCCTTATTCAAGGGAGAATTACTTATTTTAAAAAATAGATTCTCCTGCATGAGACACCGCCAGGGCAGCTTGGCAGGCTTTCGCTGAGAGCCAACCTGGGCAGCAGGATGTAGCTGGTGGCTTTGTACAGCAGATTTCTTGCAGGGGGGTGGGGAGGGGCTTGAGTATGACATTAAATGTTCTGCTCACACAGGTGTAGGTGTTGGCCGGGTGGCAGAGCACTAATGAATCTGGTACTGGGGAAAGCCAAACCTTTTGAGATTGAACTTCAAGCTGTCCATGTTTGCTGTTGCCTTGAATTACACGAATGTTCTAACAAGGGGTGAAATGTATTACTTTTCCCGGAGTGTGCTATATTTTATCATGGAAAACACAATCAGTGGTACCTAATACAAGTATAATGTTCACTGGTTAAACCAACACGATCCTGTATCTCCCAATTTATTGCTTAGCAATTGAATTTACCTGGAGTCCGGCCCTGCGCAAAGGTCTTGCGAGGAGTGATACAACACTGCCACCATGTGGTGGCGGGGTGAAAATGACGGAGGCAGAACTAGCATCCATCCCCATTAAAACGCACACTTTGTCGCTGGACCTTCCTATATATTTAACCTTTGAGTTTTCAGTTTAGAATTAAGCCAGTAGAGAAAGTTTATTTCCTCTTTCCGGACGAATGAAAGGCATTAGTCAAACGGCAACCCGGTTATCCTGGACCCCTATTCCTGCCATTTCTGAATCTCACTTGGTGGTCATTTAAGTGTGGCCCGGAAATCTACAGTCTCCTCTCCTTTTGATACTCTAGGTTTCACAAAACTCAAGGACCAAATCTTGCGCTGGTCTTCATGGGACAAAGCAAAAGTGAAAACTTCACAAACTTCTAGCAGTAGAAAAAAAAATCCTAGCAATGATCATAGTCATCAGGCGTGTATCTTGGCCTCTTCATGGATCACAAAGCAGTTGTTAGCTTAGATATTGAAGAGCCTCACAAGCCATTTATAGCTTGGGGGTGGGGGCTCTCCCTGATTCACAAACATACCAAGAAGCTTACGTATATGCAAAGACCAACCTCAAACTTGCATTACCGAGTATCCTGGGGTCCTGTCACAAATGGTTACTGACATCCAGTGAACGGTAACCACGAGAGTGCTGGGTGTCAACCGTTGTGTCATGTGTTTTGGATAAGATGATAAACAAAGCAAGCATAGCCCCAGCTGTCATAGAAGGGAAGACAGGTGTTTAATTTAAAAAAAAAAAAAAAAGTAAGCGATTGAGATTCTTCTTCACCTCTCCTATGCAGCGACAGTGCAGCGTAGTACAAAGGGCGAGGATTTTAGTCAGCTCTAGGTTTGAATTCCAGCCTATCTGCCCATCAGCAGGTGGGGAGGGTGTGTGTAGATCAAATAAAGTTCACTTGGTTGGTTTGGGGTTTGTTTTGGTTTGGTTTTGTTTGGTTTTTTCATTTAGAACAGGGAATACAGGGTCTATGTAGATTGGAATCATAGTGATTCTCCCATTTTCAGAGTCCCAAAGTTCTGGGATTACAGGTGAGTACTGCCAAGCCCAGTCTCAATCACCATCTCAGTGCACCCCGGAGGCTGGACCAGCACAGCCCACTGGGGATCAAACCCCAGCTGCTACACACTGCTGAAGCAGGTGCTTTAGTCAGCTGAGCTATCAGGCCAGGCCTTGTTGTTTTGTTTTGTTTTTTGAGACGTGCTCTCAATATGTAGTTTAGGATGGCCTCCAAGTTCTGCTTTAGCTCCTGCCTCAGCCTCCCTAAAGCTGGGTGTACAGGATTGTGCTACCACACCTGACCTCAGATAAAATCTTGAGGGGCCAGTGAGATGGCTCACTGGTCTAAAGTGCCTGTTTAGGCAAGCTTAGACAACTACAGGGACCACAGTTCAATCCCTGGCACCACTTGCTTCACCAACCCCACCCCCAGGGCAGGCTGAACTGGCCATAATATTTTAAAAAATACATCAATAAAAAATAAAATAAGTCTCTTTCTGTCAGGCAGCTGAGATGCTGAAAGGGAAGGACAAAAGGCAGCCCGGTCCCTGCTGTCCTGGAAAAGCAGGAGGCCAAGAGGGTGGTAAGTCCCCTGCTTGAGAAGAGGTCGAAGAATTTTGCCATTGGACAGGACGTCAAGCCCAAGAGAGACCTCACCCGCTTTGTCAAATGGCCCTGCTACATCCGGCTACAGCGACAGAGGGCCATCTTGTACAAGTGGCTGAAGTTCCCCCCTGCGATTAGCCAGTTCACCCAGGCCTGGGACCACCAAACAGCTGGCCAGCTGCTGAAGCTTGTCCACAAATACAGACCAGAGACCAAGCAAGAGGAGAAGCCTGGCCTGGACAGAGAAGAGAGCTGCTGGCAAAGGGGATGTCCCCACTAAGAGGCCACCGTCCTCAGAGCAGCTGTCCACACTATCACCACTCTGGCTCAGCTCCTAGTGACTGCGCACAACATGGACCCCTTGTGTCAAAAGATGGGGGTCCCTTACTGCATCATCAAGGGGAAGGCCAGCCTGGGACACCTGGTCCACAGGAAGAGCTGAACCACTGTCACCTGCATGCAAGTCAACTTGGGAGACAAGGGTGTAATGGCTAAGCTGGCGGAGGCCATCACGACCAACTACAATGACAGATACGATGAGATCCGCTGTCACCGGGGAGGCAGTGTTCTGGGTCCAAAATCTGTGGCCTGTATTGCCAAACTGGAGAAAACAAAGGCTAAAGAGCTCCAGTAAGCTGGGCTAAGTGTGCTCTTGAGTTTTCTGTACATAGAAACAATAAATTGGCCTTAATACAGTGTAAAAAATAAATTAAATCTTAAAGCCTTGTTATTTTATATATAGAATCAATGTGCAGTTTTGGCCCTTCATCAATATATTAGAGAATGAATGTGATGCGGTATGGAACAATGTGTAAACGCATAGCATAGGAGAATAAAAGGGAGTGCCCAGCCCTTCTTCACCACGGGCTTCTGGTGGCAAGGGTCGCTGACAGGTCCTGAACACCGACTAACCCCGACAGCCAGTGCACACTTAAAAGACTGAACTCAGGATTTCATAGCCACCAAAAGAAAAAAAAAAAATCAGGTCACCCCATTTTTTATTTTTATCTCCATTTTACTAACATCCCTACTGCCTGAAAGGTCTGGTGAGCTCCTCTAAGTCTATACTATTTCTAACTCTTAAAACCATTTCACTCAGAAAAAAAAAAAAAAATCACACTTCAAAGCTACACATGCATACACATACACACACACAACTTAGTACCTGCGAGGCTACATTATTTGCAGTGTAAATATGAGACTCTTTTGTTCCCAAGGTATGGATGGCAGCTTTAGTACTTATTGATAGAAAAGCTAAGCTCAGCTAGCAGGATAGCTCAGGGGTCTAAAGCGCCTGCTTAGGCAACCCTAGGCAAGCGCCCAGGGACTGTGGTTCAATCCCCACCAACACAGGCAGCACCAGGTCCGCCCCTAAGGTGTGCTGATCCAGCCACCAAAAACATAAATAAATAACATAAATTTTTAAAATAGAAAAGCTAAGCTTCACAGACCTCCTATTTCCATTTCTGCATGATGTGGTTCTCCATATAAAAAGCGCACCTGAGCTGGCCATCAGAAGGCACAGAAGATTTTCCGAGAGGCAAGTATGTTTGTTTGGGAGGATCTGCTGGCCAGAAGCTTCAGCGAAGCCAGTGTGCCAACTCCCCTGGGTGCCCCATGAAAGAGCTCCTCTCCCACGTTCCCTCGAGTGTGAGGAGCACTGCGGTGCCCTTGCCAGCCAGAATCTAACTTGGGAGCTTACAGAGCAGACTGGGAAATGCTTATTCCTAAAGAAATGCGTGGGTCACCCGCACGCTGTAGCTGGATCGATATTCACTCATGCTGTCCTCAAGATGTTCAAAAACAAATCGTCTTTTTATTCCTCGGTAATTGACCTGGTCTTCCTCACGGGCTTTCATCTACTTGATGGCAGGCAATAAAGAGAAATGTTTGCCTTACCTGGTAATGCAATCCTCGTGGCCTCCACAGCTCTGCCAGGGTGCGTTGGGTAGACGGTCCGTGCGCCAGGGACTGAGCACCCCCCTACCCTCTGTTCCTAAGATGCCCCTATGGGGTATAGTAGGATGAGGCTCGTGTGAGCTCCCATGACCTCACAGGGGCAGAAGGGAGATGGCTGCTCAGGGTATCTGATCCCTGCAGGCTGATCCCTGCTGTGGAAGGCTCAGGGTGGACCAGCTCCTGAGGCTGACTGAGTGAGGACCGCGCGTATAACTCCTGGCCATGTGGCCAGGTCCCTGGCGGGTCTGTGGCTGGCATAACTTAGTGTCTGTCAGAGTGGCCCTACAGCGGTGCTGCTGGCAGAGCAGCCCACGATAACGTGGCCAGCGTCCCCTGCCTCACCGTACTCAGCAACACAGCTCCTTCACCCCCCTAAGCTGTCCCTTGCCGCCAACTCCCCCTGTCGGGCTTTGGAAAAAAAAAAAAAAAAAAAAAAATTCAATGGTTGCCCGGGAGCAACGAGGCACATTTTGGTTCTTTCAATCACTGGGGAGTTAAGGGAGAGTTGAGAAAGCTGAGCTTGGGGTGCTGAGGCCTAGCCAGGTTTGCTGACCAGGGTACTTGAATGAAGCTGCCTACAGAAAGCTCCCAGGGCAACTGTGCAACAATGCACACCCAGAGCCCCAAGCGTGTGCAGGCGTGCCTCCCCACTACGGGGTCCACACCCAGAAAATAGAGAACACAGAAACCTGCATTTCACACTTCCCTCACCTCTCTGCTTCCTGTGGACTCTCCGGACTCCTCATGCCAGGAATAGACCGGGCTTCCTGCTTGTTGCACAAATGATCTTCCTTCTGGACATAAAGTCTTGTACCCTTCTGCCCCCTCAGGGAGAACAGCTTCTGGCTTTAACCATTGGAGCTCGCCTCTTGCTACTATGTTAGAGAAGGGAGGCAGCAAAAGAACTTTAACCTGTACTTTTCCCTCGCCTGTAATCCCAGAACTTGGGAGGTACAGGCAGGCGAATCGCTATGAGTCAGTACTGAGACCCTATATGAAAAAAAAGAAAAAGATAAACTGTATCTTTCCTCTCTTGACCATGGGGTGTTTCACTGGAGACAGAGACAGAAAATAGCACTTTGAATATCTCAGGTGGAATATTAAAATTCTCTTTTTCACCCTTTCTGGTCGTCCTAAGCAGTAGGTAGATGCTACAGGTAAATTAAAGAAGACTGTGCAGGTGGAAATCAAGACAAAACTACATTTCAAGAATTTCACACTAGTGTG